>MU930744.1:965-18168 GCA_036418165.1 Cooperia oncophora
TTTAAATGTGCGGCTGAAACAGCTTGGTGCAGACAAGAACAAGGCGTAGCTTTGTTCTCAGAAACATTCAGCAGGTTTGGAAATCAGATTTGGGATGAGCCTTCAAAGGCAATAGAAATCACATCGTCATCATCATCACATTAATGGCCCCTGTGACTTGTTATCCTTCTCTTGTAAATGAGACTTCAGACTTGGAGTTTGACACCCCTTTACAGAGAAATCCACAAGTGCAGAGACTAAGCCAAAACCAGCTCCAGTTTCTCCTGCACAGCCAACGCCACCCCCACCTCCAGTGCAACCACCATCTACAGTAGGAGCTCCCAGAGCACCAAAGGTAGGTCAGACTACATTACCCTTCCATTTATAGGAGCCCTAATCAGTGATTAGTCATCGATTAGATGATAATGCGGTTGCTTACAGAAAGACTTCATAGCAAATGTCTATCATGAGGACGTTGTTGAACAAGCGATTGACCAGCAGAAGAAGGTAAAATAACTTATTATTAGTAAAGTGTGAGTGCACAAAACCTGTGCAATTTTGATCACATGTAGGTGAGGAGGACTCGCGATGACGCTACTGTGTCATCTTTTCTTTGTCTATCTGCGTCCTCCACCGAGGAAGCTCATGAAACGCCTCATGGACGGTCCCGGCATATTTGGCGAAGGAAACCTGTAACGAATAGGAAGCCGTGTAGATGAATCGAGTGTGACATGACAAGGCAGAATGTGGCACAGTTGTGCCGTCACGTACCCCTCTCCGCCCCTTTCACCACCTACACTTCCCCCAATTTTGTTTTGTTAGGCCGATGGTGACTCAAGATCAGCGCTCGTCAACACCTCGGATAATCGATCGATGTGGGCACAGAATTTGATGCTAAAAAAGGTACGTTTCTTTGAGGCAATCGATTATTGATAAGCGCTGACAACACAAATTTAGCCCATAAGAGCACTAGCTAAGGAGTTTGCCGCGAATAAGAAAATCAAGCCTGCTGACTACACGACCGAGGCGTATGAGAAAAATGATGCAAAAAATAGGTCAGTTCCAAGTATGAATTATTGTGAGCGTCAGAAAGCGTATGCATGTTACCGCGCGGTGTCAGTATTGCGTAGCGCTTCCTACCCTTGTTAGGCTGTGTTCATACTTTGCGGCAGCGTCCACCAGCGACCATCAGCGTCTACAAGCGACCATCAGCATTTCGAGAGATTGCAAGCGTCTAGGGAAGTATAGATGTCTATGAAGCAAAAGCAGCATCTACAAGCGTCTACCAGGTCCACCAGCGTCCTACAGCAACCGTCAGCATCCAGAGACTAGGATAGTATGGATATCGATCTAGCCACTACCAGTGTCCGCCTGCGTCTGCCAGCGTCCGCTAGCGACCAGGAGTAGAGGGTATGGGGAAGCAGGAGAGCAGAGCAGAGGACAGATTAGGCGTTGTGAAGTTGTGACGTGTACAGCCGCACCGTACTCTACACAATACTATACTCCTGGTCGCTGGTGGACGCTGGTGGACGCTGGTAGACGCGCCGTTTGCTAGTTCGATATCTATACTTCCCTAGCCAAAGACGTGACGAAGTTCGATGGTCGCTGGTTGACGCCTGCTGCAAAGCATGAACACAGCCTTGAAAACACTTTTCACAACAGTAGAATATGCTGTACGCTGATTTTTATACCTTCTTCATTGGGACTCTCCTCCGTATGAGAAGCAGAGGCGCACCAATGAATAAGGCGCAGTAGCTCTAGGTCTCCGCCCACTTCTCCGCTCACCTTGTTATCGTGGAATCTGCCCGGAAACATTGTCAACATTTGGAAATCTTTGCTGCTTTTCAGATACAACGATATTATTTGTATAGACGCTACCAGAGTAGTGCTCAAAGATCGACCACCTGATGATGACTACATACATGCAAGTTGGATGACAATGCCAGATGGACAAAAGTACATCTGCACTCAGGTGTGTTGATCTTCATAGTCGACGCTTTGGGCGCTAAACTGCTCCCCAGCTTGATCTGAAATCAGCTGCTCCTGTACTTTATGATAGATATCGATTTTGCGCGCTTGCGTTCGACATCGCTCTGGCACGCGCCTACAATACAAAGCGTAATGGACTAAAGGTTATCATCCGTTCCAAAAGTGTTTTGCAGGGACCCTTACAAGAATACGTGGGCGACTTCTGGCATATGATCACTTCCGAAAAATGCAGAGTAATTGTGATGCTTTGCAACTTCAACGAAGGTAATTTTAACCCAGATGATAGCGTAGTGGCTAGCGACACTGCGACACTGGTACGTGTCCTTAGCCCTTTTGGTACTATTCGGCCTGTCGACTAAAGACTAAAGCGAATCACAAACTTGCTGAACTTCCATGCTGGCACCTCTAGCCACTGCCGCTAGCATCACTTTTATTGCGCCGTTCGCGCCCCCCCCCCCCTCCTGAATTCAGTATGTTCAGGCAAAGCATGAAAATGTTGTTTTATTGCTCTAAAGAGAAAAGGAAGCAGTCGGAATCTATGGTTGGCATTTTATTAGTAGCCGTTAAGTCACGAAGCCGGATCCATTTGAAGCGAATCACAGCATACAGATGGAAGTGAAATATGGGGTAAGAAAACAGCTATAACTAAGGATATTTCCAAGTATGTAAAGCCCAACATGAGTGAGAGTGGGCGCCCCATTAGGCCTGTATATTGATGTGACCCCGAACTGATGGCGCGCACGAGGGCGCGTGCAGAGGCATCCAGAGCAATTTTTCAATAACTGTAGGGGCAAGAGGACATCTGGAACAAGGCCACTCTGACCGCGCTCCCATTCGCGCCACATCAAACGCCCCAATCAGATCGCTACGAGGATTGCCATGTTTACATCGTACACTCCACAGTCGCTATCCAACACCCATCAGGAGGGCGGGGTTTTGGTCACTTGGACAGGGGTCGGGGGACACCTCCCACAGAACATTTTCCGTTTCTTGATTTTCCTTCTGTCACGCGCACTCTACACCCTTCAAGTTGGCTGTGCGGCAAATCTTCTAATTATTTGGGTTTCGTGTGGTACTGATCGAGGGTGACTGCGCCCTCCCCCCCGTCTCGACTGCTTGAATAGCGCTCATACGCTCACATTCTTCTCATCCAGCCCACTCGACAACCTCGTAGCATTTTCGCTTTGAATCAAAGGAGCCTTGAACAAGCATTTCCGCTTTGGATCGATTGGTTTTTAATTAAAGCATTTTAATTAAAGCAAATCCCTCCTGGTTGGCAAAACAAAACCCTTTCCCAGACCATCTCATGTACCATCTAGAGGGTTCCTCAGCCGCGTCATCTCCTGCACACTTCAATAGAGTATTGCGAGTATTTTGTACGTGCGTACATTTGCTCCGAGGTGTTTTTTCAGCGAAGGTAAAACGTGCACTGTTCATCATCTGGCCTATTTTGAATGGCCGCCCGACCATACGCACACCATTGAATCCAGCACCGACTGTAGGAATGTTAAGATTATCACGAAACCTGTCTGCACGCAATCCGATTACTGTGCATTGTTCGGCAGGTATTGGACGAAGTGCAAACGTTTATTTTGGCTAAGATTTCTGTTTATCGTCGAGATCGAGCATATACAGGGGGGGGGGGCAAAAAAAAGTCATTCCGGCCGAGTCACATATGAGCGAAGTTTTCGCAGCCCAGACAGAGGAAGTGGATATGAGTACCAGGGCGGAAGATACCCAAGATCTTCCTCTATAAGCAGGAGCCGGCTGCCGCCATTCACCTTCATGTACACCAAAATATGAAGTCATCTCCAGTCGCGGCCTGAGTGGAGAACGCCTTTGGAATTCACGTGGCCTCCAAACAGCTGCGGAACTTCTTGAATGGAATCACCCATGGATAGCTACCTGGAGACCAGTACTCTTTGATCTTGCAAGACCCTCAGACATCGAGCAGCTCCGGCAACGTCGCTACGGTCCAGGACATCATCTTCACCCCATTCACCAAGGCGCGGGTTGATGGTGTGGACCGGCCGTACCTGGAATGGGAAGACCGATATTTTCTTTGTAGACCCCGACTGAAGGTGAGCGCTGGCGGTTACATCAAGTAACTCGAGAAGGATATCCTCCCTACATGTGGTCGCCCGTACCTTCTTGGAGACCTTGTGCTGCTACAGGTTTGGGTGCCACCACATGGAATCGAAGGGTTTTGGAAAAACTCCTACTTCGAATGGAAGGGCGTTTCGTACCTGATGAAGATGTAATATTGAATATCCCCTGACCTGAACCCACTCAATTACCTAGTTCGGGCGGAGCTCAACAGGGTGGTCTACAGTGGCGGAGAAATCAACGATCTCGCTCAACTCCGGTACCCACTCACTTTCGCGCGGCCGAATCTCTCGATGGCGCTCCTCCAGAAGGCTGTGGCGGAGTGTTACCATAGTATTTAATTTCCCTCTTTAATATAGGGGGGAGTAGAAGATGTCGATAAAAATTTAATAAAGTCGTAACTTATAGCGCTTGAAGTCTTGGCGAGGCCAAAATACTTGTTTTTTGGCCTCCCTGTATGTTCACCGGTAATGTTTGTCTGAGCGACGAAGGCCCGCTTCGCGAAAGTGGAAAGAAGCAGAGAAGGAGGCTGAGGTGACTAAAGATCCACCTCTTTCTAGAACAGCCGCCCCACTATATCCCTCCGAGGAAAGTGTTTTCGTTTAGCCATCGATTACGCATCACTGAAGATTCGGGAGAAGTCGGACGCTTCAATGGTGGACGTCGTCAGAGACATGCGAAATCAACGATATCAAGCCATTCAGTCAGCCATTCAATACGTCTTCCTTCACATCTGCGTACTGGAAATATTCGCCAGTGTAAGTTAATCTGAGATATCGATTAGTCCTCGAATGCGCCAGAAACTCAACTTCCCTATCGAACTGTGGCGCATCTGAAAGCATACTTCACAGTTTCCTGCCGGAGATCCTTGATATTTTTGTAGCAGTCACGTGGTGGAGGAGGTTGTGACGGGCCCAGAGCCAAACTCGATGCCGCTCCGTATACAGCCATTATTACTGGAGTCTGTGGGAGAGTGGGTACTGGCGCAGTGCCAGCCCTTTCCGACCACTCTTTGATCGCCCAAGGCCTTCCACGGTCGATGGAAAACGGGCTGTTATCGCACCAAAATCAAGCCCCGCTGACTTCCTCCGAGCAACTCCAGCGAATACGACTGCATACAGAGAAATTGGAGCATCCTAGACACTAATAGCCGCGCAGGGCAGACGACGATTGCCCTGGGTTTGAGTCTGTCGGACTAGTCTTCGCTGTTTTCGCCGTAGCCCTCTGCTGAGCGACTGAGTGTAACCGGGTTCTCGGCAGCTGTGTGGATGTGGTGTTCTGACGTACGTGTACTGCACTACGTATCACCCTTAGGCAGCGTTCAGACTTCGCGACGGCAGCGCTTTGGTCGCGCGATTCGACGATCGATGCGCATGCTTTCGACTGCATCGATCGCGTCGAACGCGCGACCGAGCGCTGCCGTCGCGAAGTCTGAACGCTGCCTTACAGACGAAACAATCCTTAAGGCGTTTCGCGCTAAGGGTTTTGTGAAGAAAGGCACCCCCTCGTGCCGCCAGCCTCCCTCATTCGCACAGATTGTGTATTTGGTGTTTTCACATCGTTGAGAACCATCTAAGGCTGAGTGGCTGTCTAGAGCTGAGTAAGATTGAGTCCGATTTTTCGGGCGACCGCGAAGTAAGATGGCGATTAATTGTTCAGGGCCAGTGCTTGCTCACTCCAACGCTGGGCCTGAGAAGAGAACAACCGACATTTCGGGCGGCGCTGGCAATCTTCGAGATGCACCTCTTCACGCTCTCGATTCCTGTTCAGCATCTGGATGTTTGATGGCTCTTAATATGACTTTCTGGGCATGTACGAGTGAGGCAAGGCAGTGGTTCATCCCTCGGCCAATTTAAAGCTGTGTAGTGACAAACGCCACCCTAGCGCTTTCGGCCCTCAACGCTTCGAAAGTGAGGGGAGAAATGACTGGAAACAGGGGAGTGTCGATGTTTTATAGGACAGGCCTATTTCCCAGAGATACGAAATTTACCGAATACATGGATAGCTATGTGTCAATGATCAAGCGTTATAACAAGAAAGTGGAAGCAAAACAACGCGAACGGGAGAAGTCTGAAGAGAAATAAGAAAACGCGAAAGCTCAGTTGGGAAGCTCTCTGAGCATTTTCCAGTTTAAATTCCGCTGAATACTTCAATGACGTGATAACATGCTAATTCTAATTGTATTACTGCTCATCAATGTAAATGAAATCGATAGTAAAGTCTATGGATTGAGAACGTATTTTCTATGATGGGAGAAACTGCTGACAATATCCAGCTATTTCTTCCCTCGAATCTTTTTTTTGCAATTGGAACTGGATTGAAGGGTTGTTTCGGTGATCTTGATGCTGAGTCCAAACATTATTTGCATGCCTCTCCCACTGAGAACGCAATCTGGCGCTTCTTTCTCACCAGAAGTACAACTGTTAGGCTACTTTTCACACCGCTCTGGTGACAAGGGACTCCACAAGAAATGGGTGAAGTAATAGTCCTTCGTTCACTGCGTCCAGAAGGGAGTGTCAACACTGCGTCGCTAGTTGCCGGCAGCGATAACCCGTTCGTACCAGTTTTTAGAGGCAGGTAAACGACCACATTGGTAGCAAACGGATCTGGCGCCGTGCCAAGCTCATTATAAATGATAAAGGAGACGACCACTCATAGGCAGCGAACAAGACTGTACAAGTGTTCAGTAAGTTCCTGCGACAAAGGACGCCACCACGGCACTGTAAATGGATCTTAAGAATGGATATAGTCCAATAAAACCGCCCAGAGTACGCATGGTTGATGTGAAACAATGGGAGAGGGTGCTCGGTACTGTTGCCTCTGGGAGGGGGGAAGGGGGTTTTGAATATGCTGGTTCTTGCAAAATGCATTGTGGTAATTCCGGGGAAAACTGGTAGGCACGGCCACTTGCTAGAAAACAGGTAGGTAGGCTTCGTCGAAAGGTTGGTGAGGTCGTACGGAAAAACCCTCCTCGGGACTGGGAGGAGTGGGGGGGAATCGTACTGACACCCATCTCACATCATCTTCACCTGGTCCCATGCCCATTTGCCATTTCGCCTGGCACTAGTCGCTAGCGGCGTCGGCATATTCCGAGCACTCCGCGCACAGACGGAGACCTATCGGCAACTTTTATTGGAAAACACACAGCACATACAAAACAATTGTTCAAATCTAACATAGGTGGGAATACCGCGCGATGATCCAATGAGCTTTCATTAATTACTCAGATATCAACTTGAATTTTGAACAAATAGTGGTAGATCAAAGCGAAAATCGGTGTTGATGACGGCGGCTCGATCGATGTAGGACAAGGGACAGATGCTCGAGCTCGACTCCGCACAGGACCGGTAGTTGAATACCTGGATTTTGTTGGCGGTTCAAAGCATGAGGCAGACTTTCTCTCGGGCAATTCTAGCTGACCACAAGGTTGAGAGACAGCACATTATTATAGCGCTTTTTTTCTTTATTGGTGCGTCCCTCCTTTTTATCGTATCGGGTTAGACAAAGGGAAACACCAATGAGGGAGTCATGATCACAAGCCTGTCCCGCCTACACGCTCAACATAGAATGAGGCTTCACTCGGTTTTAGAAGGCAGAAGGCACGACAATTAGGACGCTAGGGCGCATGGTTGATATAGACAGCAGGACGGTGGCCATGGAAGTCGGTACCCGCTAAGGAGTGTGTAACAACTCACCTGCCGAATCAACTAGCCCTGAAAATGGATGGCGCTTGAGCGAGAGACCTATACCCAGCCGTTGCTGGCTTGTGCGTTGTCTAGCGCCTGGCCGCAACGAGTAGGAGGGTCGTGGCGGTTGCGTCGAAGCTTTGGTCGTCGGGCCCATCCTGTAGTGTTCCGTTAGTGCAGATCTCGTGGTAGTACACAATATTTAATTAATGGTGCAGGATGGCTGTACAAAGAGAAACTGACGAAAACACGAGGCGACACAGTCAAAAATCGCGAAAGGCCTTTGTTCTGCGCGTCGGTGGGCGAGTACATGGCTAATGCACTGCAGTTCTGGACGTACTATCCCCTATTCTCGTAGTATCATTGCCAGCTGGATCTACATCGCGGTATACTGCGGCTGCAAGTGTGTATTCATGCACTCATACCGCAGCAACCGGCGCACAACATGTGCTCTCATAACGTATATACGGCTGAAGGCTTCTCTGGAGGGAGAGGGCAGGATAGGGTGGGTGTTTTTATACTGAGTGATGTCGAGCCGGCCCTTCGTGTGAACGATTTTGCAAATCGCAGAAAGGCAGACAGGTGCCTTGCCTTTCTTCTGAGTATTTCAACTTCATAAGAATGGTTGAAGCAAAGCGGCTCGGTGAGGGCATCGAGGGGGGGGGCTCAACGAAGCTTGCACAGGCCACTTTTGTGAAGACCTACAAGCAGACTAGCTCGCTTGTGCCATTTCATAGGTTCACAAAAGTTTACAGGTCTCATCGAACTCAAAAACCCTCTTAGTTAACGCGAACTGCAAAAACCAGGCAATGTGTATAAAACTTCTCCTCACTCCCCCCCCCTTACCGCCCTCATCTCCCCGCTACCGAACAGTGCGGAATAGTCATTTTATCCTGCCTTAATCTTTTACGAATATTTTGCATCAACAAAAAGTTGGTAACTGCAAAAAAGCTTTAATATAGAATGAAACCGAGAACTAACCATCTTGCGTTCAGTGTCATAAAACGAATACGTTTTTTTTGACCTGAGGCACAACACTCCGCACTATGAAGTAAGACGAAGCTTCTCAATTGGTTTCGACAGAACTCCTCCAACAGCTAGCTGAAAGAATTCAGGACAGATAACATTTCAGTCATTCATTCAGCAGAAACCTTGGGCAAAACAGATCTCTCATCTTGTAGCAATACTTTTCTCACTTTTTACCCTTCGTTATTATTTGAAGGGTGTACTGCACTGTACTGTACATCCGTTGCGGCGAGGACGGCGAACGAAAAACGTTTGGAACCTTGGACCCAAGTTGGTTCATTATCGTGCAGTGTATGCCACGTCAAACTAGCAGGAAAGTCCACTTTGAGCGACTTAGCCATGACTTAGGTATCCTTGAAATGAGTCGCAACGCGTTTCTCGATCACAATGTAAGCGCTTGCTCTAGGCGTAGAACAATCTTGGCGAGATGAGGGAGAGAGGCCACATAAATAAAGCAGGATTGTACCTCAACAGGCTTTCTGTGATACACGTGCACTTCAAGACTCGATGATAGGCAGCGAACGTCTACTGCGATTTGGTGCTCCTAGGTATAGGTACTTTAACTAACCCGCCCCAGGCTGGATGGAAAAGATAGTAGACCTGGGTGAGAATCGGCTCTGCAGAATTGCTTCTCTGCTCATTCTCATGGTTTCCACAGCCAGTGGCGCTGCTCTGCCACTACGCTCTTCTGCATTATATTTGCTAACCTTTCGCTCCCGAACGGGCACGAATGGTGTCACAGAGGTGACTAAAGGAAAAGAGCGAGCATCATTTTCATATTTATTTTATAATCACGTTATTGTTGTTGTTTATAATATAGAAAATATAGAGGTTTATCGACTCTAAATGAAGCATCCCGAGGCGCAAGCCTGCGACAGAACACCTTGAGATCGGAGCATCAAACGACGAAGGCAACTACCTTCACACGGAGACAGATCCAACCACCGATGCCGACTCAGCTAACCCTGTTGGTAACGATTGGAGCCTGCCGGTATTTAACCGCTTCTCGAGTCAGCGACATACAACACTTATGCGCCTCTACTCCTCCCACGCGGACAAGGAGTACCCCCATCTACGAGCCACCGGGAAGAGGCCTCCTCCCTTTCAACAGTCATATCCGCACTACCTGAGTTGTTCTACCAATTACTACTCAGTCTCCGCAACTCCCTCACTAGTGGCTCGGCCACGTGGGCCCAGATTTCTAAATGCCTTGCGAAGCGAAATGCGTCTATGCATTTTTATAGTTGAGAAGAGCAGGCTTAATCGGTTACGGTAATCATATTACGGTTACGGTAATCATATTCCAAGGATTGCAAAATCCTGAATCGGAAAAATGAGTTTTTTTAAAGATTTTTGCATCAACCTCATAATTGGCTAAATTGCTAAGTGCGTCTGAATAATAACAGCGAAAATTTTCTCTATTACTTACGTCATATACTTTCACATCGACATTTGTTAGAGCGATATCCCCATAGAGACGCGAATGTCTAATAGTCGGTTTCAACTGAAAAATCAACATTAAGTCTTGCTAGAAGTCAGTTGGGGCAGTTCGGCGACGGAGGAGGGGGGGGAGGGTATTTTGCACCTCGCTCACATCGATGTTTCAACCCATCTAGATAGCTATTTTATGAGCTCACAAGAGTTCACAGATTTCACCATGGTGACTCGACGAGCTTCCTTCTGCTTCACAAGTCTCACCAGGGTGAGACCAAGTAAGCACGAAAGCGCAAAATGTCCCCTCGTCGTCGAACTGTGCCGCCATAATTTCCTTGGAAATCATCAAAGTCTTTTTTTGAGAGAATCGCTGAGGATAATTTCACCATTTCAAAGGCAGTAGAAACCGATTGGGCGACTAGGAGCCACTTCAGTGGCGCCCACATCATCGCTCCTGTCTTGGGAGAGATGCACCAATGAAGGGAGCGCGATAGTTCTCCGTCTCCGCCTATGTTTCCGGTCTTCAGGTAAAATGCTTTCACACTATTTTCCGAATTTAGAAGAATTGACCGCTCAATTTGTTTTCTGCTTACTTTAATTAACTGCATGGTCACTATAGGTGGGAGGAGTAAGAGGCTTAGAAGATTCACGTGTGACAAGACAATCGTAACACGCCGTGGCGCGCGACGCCGCCCTCGAAAGACGAGCTGTGTTGCCTGGCCGTTCGAATACGGGTGTCAGGATGCGGAAAGTCTGTATCGTCTGTCACGGAGTCATCTCTCTGCATCAACTCATGAGTTTCGTTTCTATAATTGGCAGACTGATACACATCGACAATTTGACCGCACCATACGCCGCGCGCGGAGCCAATTCGGTTGTTTTCTGCCCCAGAAGATGCTAGTGTAAACCTACCGTAACGTGAAGTCTTCGTCGAGGCATTGATCAGGCTATAAAGTTCCTCGCGTCCTTGAAACTGAACAAGTACATCTCCTGCTAACTCAACTCGAGCGCCACGTTTAGCATTGATCTCAACGCGAGGTTGTCTAAATAATCAGCATTTAAAATGTTTCCCTGAAATATTACAACTCTACGGCTCTGAACCTAAGTATAGCCAAGAAAAGAAGCGAGAAAAAGTTTTCATCGTACTCTGTGAGGTTGGCGGAGACTTCCAAAAAACATTTCGAACACATCATAGTGGCGATTTTCTTGAATGGCTTGGGAAGATGTTGAGGTTCAATCCTGAAAAATGATTTCTGAAGAAAGGAACAAGGTCAGGGGAGATTTTCACGAGTCCACGCCCCAGTAGTGCTCATTGTCCCGCAAATAATTGATCAGTTCACGCAGTTCTTCTGGGCAAAGCACGTCGTACGCTAAGAAATCCCTAGCGGTGGTCGTTTGTCGGTGGAGGGAAAGGGTCCTAGTTGTCTGTTGTTGGAAAAAAGGGAGGTCGTATTTTGCTGCGGACGGTGGGCGTGTCAGGGTTATGGGTGTGTCACGCCTTCAATACCGCTCTCTGCTTCTTGCTGAAGCGCTTATTGCGAGCAAAAATGGTTTAGAAACGAGTAGTACGAACGATATGATACAGTCATATCACTTGCTCTCTTTGATAACTGGTGGAGAACGGGTTTGGCACCGCAAACTCATCTCGCCTGACACGCCCAACCGAACGCAACGAACGGCACTATAACTGATTTTAATGGCAGTGGGCACGATAAATCCCCAAGAGGAGTAGGATTAATTATGGCCAGGGGATCGGAATTCCACGACCCTGAGGCAGGCGCTATTGTAGCGCTTCCAACGGGAGGTCCCTATGAGGGCCCTATCGAGCCCCAACCTTCCGCCCACGCCCGCCACGGCCCTCCGCCCCCAAGTGGGCCTGACCGTTCCTGATCGTTATAAATGGTTCTTTGCCAAGCACTATTTGAGCGAAGGATTGCTGTGAAGCGGCCGTGATGTTTGCATGATGCATTGCAGTAACGATTACCTAGCCTGTACCGTCGGCAGCGGTTATTGTCAAGATGGCTACAGGGAAATTGCCAAAATTGCAACACATTAAGCCGGAAGGCTCTTCTTCGCAGGATTATTGCGCGATTCACTCCGTCTCCTTCGCCATTTCCCCCCCCCACTATATGCGCCTTACTAGCATTAGCCGATCACCATCATCCTCGCCAACTGCCTTTAAGAGAAATTTCAAATGCGAATAGAGGTCTCTCGGTTGCTGACTTCTTGGCTTTTTGGCTTTGTTATGGTGCTACGGATCTACGCGTGACCACAGGCTCGAACAGCAAAATTATATGGAAACGTGAAGACTTTCTGGAAAAGTGGGAAAAAAGCGTGGAGTTTAGGACTGTTAGTAAGGTGATGAGTAGGATAGGGAAAGGGGATCGTACCAGAAGGAGCATTTTGGGAGGAGAAGGGGTCGAATTTCCCGAAACTTTTTCTTAGGCGCGTTCATAGCTTGCGTTCGTGAAGAAATGCAGAAATGCGGAAAATGCGGAAGAATGTGCGGAATCTGCAGAAAAGCAATAGATCCTATTCGATGCGGAAATGCAGAAATGCGGAAAGTGCAGAAGTGCGGAATCTGCAGAAATGCCGAAAGTGCGGAATGTGCAGAAAAGCAACCGATACGTATCGATTTTCCGCACTTTCGGCATTTCTGCAGTTTCGGCATTTCTGCAGATTCCGCATTTCTTCACTTTCGGCATTTCTGCATTTCTTCAAATCGATACGTATGTAATGCTTTTCGTCATTTCTGCACTTTCCGCACTTCTGCAGTTTCGGCATTTCTGCATTTCTTCAAGTCGATAAGTATCTATTGCTTTTCTGCAGATTCCGCACTTCTGCACTTTCCGCACTTCTGCATTTTCCGCATTTCTGCATTTCTTCACGAACGCAAGCTATGAACGCGGCCTTGCGACAGAAGTGCCCTGCTTGTGGGTGCACTTGTGGGGGTCTCAGAATACTACAGCTTTTAATAACTGTGGTCCATCCTTTCTGCCAATCCGTTAGGATGAGCGCACCGATAAGGAAGAGAAAAGGGTTGACTGCCCCCGCCCATGGGATCAGCATGGATTATCCACCGGGAAGCAGATGAATCCTTAGAAAGGACATACAATCCTTTCGTTTTTTGAATCAGTTTTCCTAACACGCTTGACCGTCATTCCGACTGAATATGTCTTTTTCAGAAATGCATCATGCAGCTGTCGCTCAGTTCGAACTTATCGGAACGATTTCAAGAGAAGGAAGTAATACAGATTGGAACCCAATAGGAATTCGTGTACTGGTAATGGTACTAGTACTGCTACGTAGGACAGCGCCATTCCATTCTTCAAAGCGGACATGCTAGATGTCGGCCAGAGAAAACGATGAACTTCGAGACCAACCAGTCGCGGACCGTTGCATGTAACGACGCTGTGAAGGCATGTTGTGTGTGGCCTTGGCATCAGGATCTAATCGATTCAACGTGGAAACGCTGCATATCGCGAGGAAAAATGGCTAAATCGTACGCCCTGTCGCAGCGTAGATGGAGCTTGCTACAGCCTTGCCATAGTGCAGCGATGGCGACGACGGGCTCGAAAAAGCCTCATTCAAAAAAAGGCTTCATCCAAATTCGAGAAGCCCAAATACTACAACTGTTTCTGGCGCCAGTGCCGAGTGGCTATAACTATTGTATTAGCTGAACAGTGCCAACATACCTTTCATACAGGTTTCCTAATTCATTGTTGAAGATGTGAGCAAAGAAGGTGTTTGGAATGGAATCAGTGATAAGAATTCCAACCATCTGAAAACGCCATTGATTATTATCAGTATTTGTGATCAGCATTTTGTAACTGCTCTGATCAGCATTTTCTGGATTTAGTAAGTAACATATAACGCTTCTTTTCACCTAACAATGACTCTTAGCAACACATTCCACGAGATCTCTCCGCCCCCCCCCCCCGAATGTACATGCACCAATAAAAAGGGCGCGACGGATATGAGTTTCCGCCTATCTCTCCACCAGTCCAGTAGTATTATAGCGGAGTGTGTCATTCACTGCCGTCTTTCCTAGGCTTTACTTCAAATTGACTGAGGCTAGTAGTGTTGAAGGTAAGAGACTGTTTTCTTCCACGAAGGCTGATTTGCTAGTCGCCAGGAGTGCTTTGGCGAAGAATCGAGCCGGCCAGAGAATCGGAGTAAGTGCGAAAGTGCCCGCTAGAGTCGGAGGCGAGAGCATGCAAGCTGAATATCCATCGCAATAAGTTCGGAGCGGCGTCAGGAGCGTGAACTGGGCCTCATTGTCCCAAGTGGCGGTTCATAGTAGAAAACATAGAGGCGGTAGAACACGCCGGGCAGGTGGCTATTCCATCCTTTCTTGACACCGGCCCCGACTGACTGCGGCGGTAAATCAGCCTGGAATCCCGAAGTAATTCGGAGATAACGATCTTAGGATGCCATATATCACAATCAGTAAAAATAATGACTAAAAATCGGTTCGCAAGATAGGAGCCTGAAAACCAACCTTTTAGTGTTGAGTATAAACTTGTATTGTAGAGCTGGTGGAGTGTTCGTGACGTTTATCGGCTTGCAGCACGTGAAGAGTAAAACTCGTCGATACCGCACGCACATCCTACAAATTGCAAATTCTCAAAACCCTGGATGGGATGGAAAGAAAGTTTCAACCAGTTAAAGGGTAGTTACCTGAAATTAACTTACCGAAGACTTCTCGCGGGGTCGGATGGCGTAGAATCAAGAGGTGATGACTATAGGCGCCGACTGAACTATTTCCTAATAACTTCAATGAAAAGTTGTGTTTCAGAAGCAAACTCAAGTTCTTCAAAGAAATTGGAAATAGTACCACGCCTGAGGTTCGAGTACAAGCAGGGGATTTTCGAACTGAAGCATTGGAAATAGCAGCCGGACAAACGGGATTCTTTTAACGGATTTTGCTATTTTATTCAAAAAATGTGCCAAATTTTATGAGAGGAACCACTGATTTGCTGTGGCAAACCCTTCGCAATACCTGCACGGTGTACGTCTCAAAAATCAATCGGGTAGGTGGTGGCACTCGCTTGGTCGTACCGGCAGGATCCGCAGCGAGACGTTCGGAGCCACACGAACGCCGCGGGGACGCCCTCCCAGCGAGTGCGGAGGGCAAGGGCACACTGGCGGGGCCCAGGGGTTCGGCGGGTCAGCGACCAGGGATCCAGCCGAGTGCCGGAGCCACGCGAACGCCGGCGGGATCCAGCGAGTGCAGGGGTCGACGCGAATTCTGCGGACAGCAGGTGCATCCGCTTACTGCTATACATCACCCCGCCCCCGAATCACAGAAGTGTATTGCACAGATAGGGATTGTCCGTTAATTTCTTCCCAAAAATTCGCATTCTTTTTTCCGTTTCAAAAAACTTCAGAAAATGCGAGCACTCAACCTCGTCGCTGAATCTTGGAGGATAGACTAAATCGAGATTAGCGCTCCATGTTCCGTGGGATGCCGTTTCGTTACGGGACTCCGATGGTGCTGTGGACGTTGTAGTCGTCTCTTTGACCTGCTGAATCTGCAAAAGCATTTTTAGACTTTGTAGCCCTTTTTGCTGGTCTATTAGAGATTAAAAAGTGCGACTTATTAGAATTATTGGAAACAAACTTCACAAAGGCTGGCACCGAACTCAGCTGGATCGAAGCTGGGTTCAGACGACGGCGTTGACGGTGCAACTGTAGAAGCGCTGAACTTGTCAACAGGCTGAAATGAACTTTCAGATAATGGTGAAAATCAGCAAAAAAAACAGCGTAAAATAGAGAGAAAAACGTGCACGCAATTAAAAATAATAGATGGGATAAAGGAGTTCGGCCTGATGAAGGACATTTTGCTGGTTCCCATCGGTGCCTTCTGAGGAGACTGCTAAATTCCTATGAAGCTGTGCAGTAGCAGAAACTTCGTTCACATTTGACAGGACAATGTTTCAACAAGGAAAAACGTGGTGTTAAGCAGGAACTATCACAAGCGAAGAGAGGCAAAATGTCCCTCTCAAGCCGAATAGCGCCTGAAAATTATAATATAGAGACAGATAAATGATGAGCTTGGAACCGCGGCTTCATGACCACATAGAGCAGATCAGCAGTTTTCATGGAGATAATTGATCTCAAGAAAATTGGAGAATGTAAGCTCATAAAGCAAAATATAGGAATAAGCAGAATATCGTCCAGCTCGAAAATTCCTCTGTAACGGATGAGAAGAGAGGCTCATGCCACCGGACGACTCGCCTTGAAATGCTGATATAGCTTCCAATACGGGCGGTTCGGCTTGGGAGGGGCATTTTGCACTGAGCTAGTTCTTTTGCCAGTTCCTGTTAAATTACAAGTTCTGTCCTAGGGAGACCTGTAGATTGTTAATAAAGATTTTTGTCGAATGTGAAGAAGCTCCTGCTATTGTTTAGCTTAGCAGGAATTCACAGGCCTCCACAAGAGATATCGGCAGCGATCGGTGGGAAACGGCAAAATGCCCCCGCCGAGCCGATCTGCGTCGGAATTTTATAACTCTCAAGTTTTTCGGAAAGTAGTGATGAAGTGTGTTCCTAAAATTTCATGAACTTTCGGGACGCTACCGAATAGCAGGGCCTGCAAGCACACCACTGGGAAGTGGAAACCCTCTCGAAGAATGGCCTGAAGTCGAACCGGGTTGCACGAGAGCCATTTTTGTTAGTCTCACATTGCGCCGTAAGAAATAAATAAAGTTTTGCTGATGTTTACAGCCAGCGCGACATACGGAGCATTTAAGAAGCCATTCAGGTGTGAAGGAAGATGGAGTGGTGAGTACCGTTAGGAAAAGGGGCACACAACAACCTAGCAAGGTAGAACTGGTTTACCCATGTGGGGGTTGCACATGGGTAGTCCCTTGGTGGTGCAGTGCAGGTGAAATACATTAATCACTGCTTGAACAAGAACCAGAGCCCCTATACTGGCGCAAGAACTGAATGGCAGTAAGAGTTGCACCTTGAAGTCCAATT
>MU930746.1:963-14666 GCA_036418165.1 Cooperia oncophora
AACTTCGACCTCATCACCTGTTACCCTATCCTCCACATCTCTCTCTAATAGGGTCTGGACCCTTTACAGCTATCATCAGGCACTAAACCACCTTTGCTAAGCCGAATGACGTTGAGTAACTGGATCCCTATTTTTTTCACGGCCTCATACTTTGAGGAGCCAAAAAGCTTGAATTGAATTCGAGCTCTCCTTCACGCTTATTGAGATATATCTCTCATGAAATTCAAATTAACAATAAATAATCGCCCTTAATCCTAATCGTTTCAAGTAATTCCCAACTTCCCCTTGCGCAGTCAACAGAACACCACTAGTGGATGGCGTGCTATTATATGAAATGTACTTGAAACCGTATTTTTTTTCTCTGACACACCACGCAGGCGCCTGCGAATTTAGGCCTCTTCCTTGAGATCCCTTTGACACTAAATATTAGCCATAACAAGGTTTTTTTTCGCAAGTGGCAGATAAAGCTATGGGTGCGGTTGACATCGACTGAAATCAATCTGACAGTAGATCCGGTTGGGAAGTGGCGTTTCGAGTGACCGCGCCAAAACAGTTTGTACACTGAGGCTCCCTGCGAGAGGGATCGTGCTTGTTCTCGAAAATGTTTGAGCTTGTTGACCTTTCTTTCCTCGGTCTTTCCTTTTTCGTATGCGCTTATATACCCGTTTCTGCGAGACCCATGTCCCCCTCCCCTTTTCCGCTAAACGACAGTTTTTGTGGGAAGAAAGTGGATGAATTCCGGAGAAAACTGACAAAACGTAAACTGTGGGATACTAGTAGGAGGGGGATGGAAAAAGGGGGGGGGGTCTTTGAAGAAATTCCGAGGAGAGTCGCATTTTGCAAAACTTTTTCCCAGCGGCAGGACGTTTCCCTGATGGCAACGCTCTCTTGTGGTCCCTTTATTTTCCTTTGGTACACCTCTTTTATCACTTACGTTGCATCTACCAAGCTTCTAAATTTTCAGTCTTATTGATTCTGCCATCAAGTACGGCGGGCAGGGTAGTATAGGTGGTAAGCCAACAATCTAACCGAAAATTCCAAAAATTTTTCCAAAGTACGGCTCTACTTCCCAGCAGCCGATTTGGACCCCATCCCTTGTTACCCCACGCCGATGGATGAGCAATGTCTTAGACAAATAGGTTTTCCCAACCTTGCACGACTAGGGCTCACGTGTTACTTGAAGACTTCTTGACGCGAGGCGGGGCGGTGGCGGTCGAGAGGGATAGGGAGGGTTTGTACGCTAATCATGGTTGATGATTAGTCATCTTCACGCAGGGCACAGCTCGTAGTGGGTGGAATGGCGATAGTCAGCACGGACCCCCCCCCCTCTCTTCGCCTTGAACACTTTCCACCGATTTCTTTCCCACGTTTTCACAGCTTTTCATCGAAGGAATTTTCGTTGAGCGAGAGGGAGGGGCGGGGACCCCGGCGGACAGATAGGTTAATATAACAGTACACAAAAGAAAACACGGAAAATCACCCGAAACACTCCACGAGCGATGGAAATTTTTCTAGGGCAAATTCCTCTTCCAAGGCTTATACGGACCTCCCACTATTCACACGACCAAGTATGATGACTCCCGCAAGCGGAAACCGTATTCGATCTTCCTATGTGTTTTACACAACGATGCTGTACTCTGCTTTCAATGGAATCATTGACTGCTCTAAGATTCTGAACCTGAAACCTGGTGCAGCTTTCAAAAACTATTCTGGTAGACGCTTGCAGAACCGAATTCCATACCTTTTCTGCCTGCATCGATCAATATTCTAAGAAATTCATACACCCAACCCCTTTTTTTCCGGGGGGGCGGGGCGGGGGGGGCGGGGCGTGCCCTTCTTTTTTCCACTTTTTTTTTTTTCTTTCCTTTTTTTCTTTACGTACTCATCCCTGTGCGCTCCGCTCGTCCCCCTAGGAATTCTATTGGCCCACAAGTAGTATTTTGTCACTTTCAGCTATGCTGTTACTGCTTCTGCTGCAACTGCTATGGCTACATCCCTATGTTTTGCGGAAAATGAGCCATATACAGGTTTGTTATCAGGATGTTTTGGAGGTATATTCATGAGGGCCAACTTCAACAGAGAGAGTCTCACCTTCTTTTACCTGAAACGAGATCTAATTCTGGTTTTTTTCCTCTCAGAGTCGATATTCGAACATTCTCTTGAGTATTGAAGTTTAACCAAAACAGGTATGTTGGTCGAAGGACGGTCTCATTGCCACCGACTCGTCGGGGGTCCCTCGTGCGGGGAACTCGATCAAATTTCTAACCTGCATTATTTTTTTATATGAATTTTTAGAGATGTCCCATGCAGGATATTTTTATTGAACTTCGTTACGAGATGTCCTGTCTCAGGAGTAGGAACATCAAAACTAAATTCAGGGCTTCACAAAAAGATAAAAGCTTTTTTCTAGGGATTCATACAGTTGATCGATCCTTTCGCGGATGTGGACTTATACAATTAATATAAGCTGGTCAGCCCATGTACAAGTCAGTGTTCCTGGCCTCCCATACAATTCTGGTACCTCCCAAGAGTGGAGAAGATTGGCGGCGCTGTTTGGCGACAGGGCCAGGGCGACAGGGGGCGGGGGAGATTTATCGCCACTCCTAGCTGCATTCCATCGGGACGTGTCGACCCTCATTCTCTTCTCGAGTTGACAGGTTTTACCATGATGGCTTGACGAGCTTGCTCCAGCTTCACAAGAGTTCACAGGTTTCACCAGAGTGAGACTTGTAAACCAGAACTAGTGAAGCAACGAAAGTGCAAAATGCCCCCCGTCGGCAAACTGCGCCCCGACTGGTAGGCGAGAAACGATTCAGGATCTGACAGCAGGACACGCGGAAGCGCGCCACTTGCCACCACACCACTTCCGCCTCCTCGACCCTATTTATCTAAGCAGTCACTAAGTGAAATCCTACGATTCAGTGATTCTGATAAGTTAACCAGCCAGATGCGGGCCCTTACCTGTCATGACCCACTGGTGGCAATGTGATCCGCCAAACGAGCTCCCTCCCAAGCGACCAAATAGCATGTTGGCAGAAAACTCATCCATGTTCGGGCAACGCCCATAAACGCGCGAATTTCCACTTCGGTTGTTCTCACATATCAACCTTATCATGTTCATGTAATAGGTATCGATTGGAAAACCGTCAAAGGATGTGAGGAGAAGAGAGAGGAGAACTTCTACGTCCTTGGATGCAACCAAGTGTTCTATCGCTGCTATGGTGTGAGTTTTCTTTTGAATTGAATAGTTTTCTCAAAAATGTGTGTGTCAGGAGATCAGAGTTGCGGCGCCATGCAGAAATTAACTTGAAGCAGGCGGCGTTTCCTAGCTAGTTGACTCGACGTGCTGCAGCACTTTCAAAAAATTACAAAGAAGAAATCGATCGAAAAAACCGCAGAAAAGAATCATCCACGCAAGGAAGCCCTGAAGCAGCTTGAATCTCTTGACCCATACCCTACAAGGGCAGTCTCTGAATGAGGTCTATTTAGGGCAAAGCCTATGAGTACACGTGTCCCTCGGGTCTCTATTTCGATATTTCGATCCCAAGCGAAATCGTTGCAACCATAAGGAGAAGACAAGCACCTGCTTGAACGAGGCGAGAATTACAAGCGGCACACCTGGTTAGACAGGGATGTGAGTTCATTCTTTAGAAAGCATTAGACCGGAGAAACTCATTTTCTCGATTGTTGGTCCTGTTCAGAAACTTGACTGTACTGGAAGGACTGCCTGAAGGCAGCTTAAGAACATCCAGAAAGCCGGTGTGGACAACGTTTAACCTACAATGCGTCGCCGTTCAGGACGAGCCAGTGCGACAAACAGTAAGTATTAACTGACTTCTTTGATGGTCATGAGCATAGGTCTCTTTTTCAGCAGCGTGAAAATAGCCGAGTATAATACCTATAGGCTATGGAAAGGCCTAGGAAGAAATATACGCTATCGCTCGATGGTGTGAATCTCTTAACTTTGTCTCGCATCCGCCTCATAATTGCATGCCTTGGGGGGCGGGAGTTGCTCTTGCTTTGCAAAATCCGATGTAGAAACATCACGTGATAAACTTAAGGATGACCTTAAATATTCCTCTCAACGGCTAACTTAAGCGCCGAGTGAGCAAGTCTCGCGCTCTATCCGAGATGTTCGTGCCGACATCGCCGGACATACAATCGACATGATGTCGCACGAATCGTCGGCGGTGCTTCTGTCAAGAGCTATAGAGTAGAATGAGGCAACCGCAGGCATTTTCCTACTTCTCTTCGCTTTCTGCACTGAATTCGCATCAGTAAAAGACCTGCGCTGGTTTCGATAGAAAAGGCTGCTGCGGTGGGAGTGGGTGGGGGAGGGGAGGGTCACTCCAGCCCTCCTGGACACGCCCTGACTCAATCAGTGTCGTATACCAGTCACCTGGCAGCAGTCGCTCTGTGAACTTGCATCACAGCAAGATGTGGCAAACGAAAATCTGCGCCGTCAAGTAGTCAGATCCTCATCACACGGTTTTTTCATTGAAAATTTTAAAACTATAACCAAGTTCAATCCGTTACTCCGGGGGGGTTAAATGTGTTCGGATGAGAGAAGAAATCTCCCTGTGAATTTCAAGCATATAGTAACGCATTCGCGTGCCAAGGACTTCTAGGAGAAGAAAGATGCCAGCCGGCCCGCCTTCCTGACGCCCGGTGTTGTTTTCTTTAGATTCTTAGCAACAAATGTGGATCTTCCGAATTTGCACGGTTTTCTAGCGGACCTATTGCACCGGCTCCAAATTATGCTCCAGTCAATGCGTTCGCCCCACCGGTAAGCGAAATCATTTGAATCACACATCAGCAATCAATTTGAGAGCCTTTGCCGGAGGTACGTGTGGCATTCTGGCAAGATACTGGCAAATACATCGCCGTGACATACAGCACCAGTACTAAATGGTTACTCCCGCAACATGTATAAGCTTAATGATAGGGTTTTGATAAAATAGAAGAATCAGGACTTCTACAAAACAAAGAATGGAGCTTTATGTCTTGTGAAGCCGCGAAGTGGTACAAGTGAGTCACTCCAGTAGCACGAATTTACAGGTCTTTGGAAGGTAACCTGTACAAGCCAAGTTCCATCGTTGTGATGCCCTCATCAAAGCAAACTGCCCCATCATTTTTGTTCCACGGGGCTTTATTGACACGGCGTTCTTCCCACGATGCACTGATCCTGTGCCGGAAAGGTCTCCGTGACATACGAGCCCCGATACTGGATGGTCACCTTTTGATCACAGTAGGGTTCACTAAACTGTCAAATTTTGCCTCTTAATTCATCATAATACTACCCTTCAGGATTGTCAGTTATCCCTTTCGTGGCGATTGCAATAAAAATTTTTAGGTGATCTCTGCTCCGGCACCTCCTCCACCACCGGCTGCACTTCCGAAGAGCGATGATGGTAACAGAAGTCCCAACGTTTTCCGCTGAATGACTGACTGCTTGCTTTGAACGTGTGATTTAGATGAACTTTGCCTGAACCGCCCTGATGGAGAATACAGCGCCGGAGATTGCTCGAACATTTTCTATAAATGTGCTAATGGAAAACTGTTCAAGTACAGGTGCCCAATGGTAGGTTCTGATGCTCATTCTTACAGTGAGTGGGCCTGCTGTGCCCTGAAGAGATTACTATCCTAAAAATTAGGAAAGAAATGTGACACAGTTCAGAAGCGATTTGATAGCGCTTAACATTAGCTGTCTACCCGGTCATCCTCTGAGGCCTCTTCTTCGTGGAAACGTGGAATTCCTGGACACGCCCCTACGTCTGTCTCCCTTCAGAATATTCTGGGCTTTTTTCCAAGCGTGTTTGAAGCCATTGGGCGCACTTTGACAGCATTGTTCTTCTTCTCGGCTCGGGATTAAAAGCCTTCTATTCTATTAAAACCTCCCCCTCCCCACAACCTTCAGGCACTACTCAAGCACATCTTAGTCGCTCTCCTAACCTCCAACTTCCGAGAAGAAACTTCGTAAAAGGGGAGCGGGATAACATGTTCCTTAGCTCCTTAAGGATAGCCTCCCGTTCGGTTCTTCTCAGCCAAGGCTCGTCCTGATCGTCAGTCGTGGAAAAAAGAGATCCCCGAAAAGAATGTATTTCGGTCAAGAGTTCAACTATGGAAGCTCTCTAAAAGGCTGGCTCGCGACAGTTGAGGGCTAGCCTTTCTAACCCTAAGGGTACTCGCTGTTGGAAAGCGGGGTTCGTGGGGGGAGGTAGACGGACAAGAAAACCTTAATCTGCGGCGTAGTCGCGCGGGGCGAGTTTTGTACTCGCTAGCGCGGCATATTGCGATTATCTTGTCACATACCCAGAGCCTGATGAACTAGGTCAGAGAGATGAGGCTCAGGACCACCCTAGTGGACTCTGCATCTAGACCAACCCTTGGTAGGGGTCATGGGATCTGAGTTGCGACGACAGGCAGATACTGAGACAAGTAGCCATGAGCAGCTTTCACTGCTTTCTGCTTTGTGTTGGCTTCTCACTAAATGGTCATAGGGACGTCACTTGTAGCATCGCTTGCCTTCCTCTTTGCCACGACCTCTTCAGTCCAAGCAGCTGGCTTGCACTGTGCCGATCCGCGGAGCCTGGTGTATGCATTCACCTCTCAATCACGTCCGCGAGCCTTTTATCATTTCACTTCAATGGATTTGTCCAAATCTACTAGCCATGTTCCGACGATTATCGATCGTATCTTGAGAATTGTTAAGTGCAGACCTGTCTACAACCATTCCGCCAAGCAATGCCAAATGAAGGAGAACGTTCCAGCATGTAAAGTATTCGATCGGGAAGCCGCTCGTCAAAACTTCGACTGCTCCGGAAAGGTACTTGTCTGATTAGCGGCTATCAACTGAGAGGCGAGTTTACAGATGGGCCAGAGTGATGATCCGCGACACATGAGTTGCCGCGGTTTCATCAAATCCCTCTTGAAAACCCTCTTGGCCATTGAAAACCGTTCCAAGTGTGTTGGAAGTAAGTGTAATCGAAGAGTGTGGAGCGTTAGTTCCGAGTCGCGACGCCGCGGCGGAGATGCAGAGTATTTTCTTCCTAGCAGTTGACATGAGACACAGCACAATGAGAGTGGCCGGTGCCACACTCTGTCACACTATTGATTGTTCCTTACAGCGAATGCTACACAGGTACTTTTGGCTCGGTACCTCTTTCGCTAGCAGACCTGGGAAGTAAAGCTCCACACTCATGATTGTAAACATTTGCCAAGGGTGAGAACTAACTGGAAAGATTGCTCCGAGGGATTTAAATGAGAGCAGTATGGACATCGGTCAATAGTATCCATTCAGACTGATGGCTACTACGAGAAGGAGCGCTGTCAACCGTACTTCTATTCGTGTGTGGCTGGAAGGACAGAAGTACTGGAATGCACAACTGGACTTGTGTTTGACGCACGCATTTCTGCAATGATGAATTATCCAGTAGCTTGCAGTGGCCGTCTGACAGTATGACTAACGAGAGATAAAGAAACTAGGCATAAAGATCTTTCCTCGCCTTCAAGAAAATGGCTAGAAGATGTTCCGGCGCCATTTAGGGGGCATCTGCACTTTCGCTAGTTCCTTTTACTTGTTCCTGTCGAACCAAAGGTCCCAATTCAGTGAAACCTGTACGCACATCTCAAGTGTAAACGGAGTCCTGTGTTTCAAGCTCACCAGAGTTTACAGGTCTCAAGGAGGAGGCATCGGTCATGATTTGAGGAGAGCAATAAGATGCCCCCTCCAAGCCAAACGACGCCGCTACTACTCCATTAGCGGTGACAGTTCTTTCAAGCGGTATAAGGAAATAAGGTTTGCCGGAGTGACTCGCCGAAAACGTATCTAGCGCTAATTATGGAAAACTAGAAAGCGTAGCGTGTTTTAGTGCTACCAAGCTTAGGACAGGAGGGAAGTATATCTGCTCCTTGTGCAAGACTGGGATTAACGTACTGGAGATGTAGGACGCTTTGCACTGATCTAAAACGGAGAAGCCTTGGCGGGTTGTGCTCTGCCTGGTATGACTTTATCTCATTTTATCAATTAGCCCTTTAAGTGACGCCCTGAGAGGCCACAAGCACGATAGATCGTATTCTGTCTTGAATACCTAAAGGTGCTCCAATAGAGGGAAAATGGGCGAAAAAAGAAGTGAAACTGTCAAAACCATAAACAACAGCCGTTACCAATCAAAGCAACTTTAGGCAGTTCCACGACTGACGGGTGCTCGGCCTAAAATGCTAGTAGGGCGCTATATAGTGGGGAAATGGCGAAAGAACGGAGTGAAACGGTCAAAATCCTGCGAAAAAAAGACTTCGTTCTCACTGTGTTAGTAATCAATTTTGGACGAGTTTCCCGAAGGCATCTTACCAATAACCGCTACCGAAGGTACGGCTGCATATGTGTACTCATATATCCATGCAGCATCACGACCCCGCTTCATACCCCAAAGAAATCGATTAGAGCGTCTGGAAACAGTCGTCGGCATTTGTGGGCAAGGGGGCGTTTGGGACGTAAAGTTGTGGCTTGATAGCGCCCTTATAAGGGCTTCTCCCTGGAAAAGGCATTATGCAGCGCCTGCTCAGGGTCGCGGAATTCCGTCCCACCATTAGTCCTGCTCTTCTTGGAGGATTTATCGTGCCAACTGCCTTTAAGGGTACCTTCGCTGGAAGAGGCGCCACACATTGCCTGCTTAGGGGCCCCGAATTTCGTCCTGTTAATCCTACACGTCTTAGGGACTTTTCGTGCATCTTGCCTTCAACGGTGTCAGCGCTTTGTTTCCTTCAGACTTCCAAATTACCCTAAGGGGAGACTGCACATGTGAGTGAGCGAATGCCAACCAGCAGGTCGGAGACACAACGGCGTCTCGACGCGTGCGCAGCATTTGCACCAGAATCTATTTGCTTTGAAGGGGAGGTGCTGCATTTAGCCTACTTAAATGCACACGAAATCCCTGGAATGCGGGAACTTCAACCAAATGTGACTGCAGCCGCGTTTTTGGTGAGATAATTTCGTTTGGACACAACTGTGGTCACAGAACAAGATGGCACTTGTCTCAAACTAAGATATTTCAAGAGTAACCCATTCTATGCTATGCTGAAATGCCACGCCTACTCCATCTCAGGGATAAGTGATGAAGCTGGGCAATGCCGCTCGCCCCTTTAGCCGTATTGTACCACTCCTATCTTCCGATCTACAGCTACTGTCAGGCTATGGACAGCTCCGGATAGATTTGAAGGCGGTAGGACATACAAAAAGTGATGAACCAGCTGCTGGAGATCATTAGGATGTATTGGCTCCATGGCATAAACACAAAAACTATCCAGTAGATGCAAAAAGCTTAGAAATATTTTTTCAGAAGCTCACTTCAAACTGAAGTCGTCACACCAATCGCTGCAGCGGATCATGGTTCGATCAACAGTGGAAGAGTCAGTTCCTTCAGACAAACTGCACCATTTATACATGACTACCCTACATTTCCTAATCTAGACTGGACTGTTGTCGCAATTCCTCTTCAAGGGGAATCTATCTAAAATCGTCCCTTGGGAAATTTCGGTCACAGTTTGATCACAGCTGACTCCTTATCACCTCGATTTCACACAAAACATCTAGGAGCGACACCGGCACTTGTAGTCGTTTCCGCTGCAGACGATGGGTCGCACTAGGGGAAAGGGCTCAGTCTGGCGCGGCACCAATCGTTCCTCGCCAGTTGTAGCGGGCAAGCACCGAAGACTGCGGAGAAAGGGCTAGGGCTGCGCTAAACCCACCCACATCACCTGACGCGCCCAGCTTTCACAGCGTACAAGCTATATGTCCCTATTTACGAGATCCACTTACCCCGGGGGCCAGATTCCTGCCCCCTTCTACTCCTAGAGACAAATTTCACGACAACTTAGGATTTCGCAAACTAGGGCAGCCAAGGGGGGGGGGATGGTTTCTGAATCGCTCGCAATTATTTCCCTTTACCAAAGTGTTCCAGCTTGGACCATCAATTCCTTCTCCTTGCTCGAATGGGAAGGATGGACTCTTCTCCATTCAAAAGTGTTCCAATGCTTTCGTTCAGGTGAATCTTTCAATTAATTATTCGCGAAATCGAGTGAACTTCAATTCTTTCCGATTTTCTCCTGAGTAGTTTTAGTTTTTAGCTTTATTTCAAGTACCTTTCCAGTGCCTAAATGGTGTTGCTTTCCCCATGAGCTGTCCTGCTAACCTTGTTTTCAACGACGTCACTGGACATTGCGATTATCTCGAACAGCTTGCCTGACGCTGCAGGCTGGGCCTGACTTCCAGTAAACGCGCAGCATGAAAACGGGGTGGTGAGGAGGTAGTCTACCGGCGGAACCAACAATCGTAGGGCTCACCTGAATTCGAAAACTGCTCCTGCGAGCCAGTTCCGAGCTCTCTTCTCTGAGGCTGTCGCTAATGTTAAGCGAATGTCCTTCCTAATAAGGAAATGGTATCTGAAAATCCTTGGGATTCCTTGAAGCTTTTCTCCAAATTTCCCACACGATTAAGAGTGAAGAAAAAATGGCACAATAAAAACAATTTGAACAGCACTGATTAGTATTGAACATGCGCTTTCATAGCATGATTATAATTTGGCTGGAAAAAATGCCCTGCACACAGCAATGGTTTTACCTAAAAATACTCGATTAAGGTTCATATTCTTTGTTTCTAGCCCTCCTCAACCTGTACTGCAGTCACCTTCCGTTGTACCGCAACGTGGTCCGGTCAATTATGGAAAGGTAAGCAGCGAAGGCAGTGCACGATGGCTGGAGATGGGCGGTTACTGCCACATTGTGTGCACGGCGTTGCTACAGCCCTCACCCCCCTCCCCCTCAGCCCTTCCACCAATGACGTAGGCAGGAACCACCCGCCCCAGCAATCGTGCCCGCTGCCTTTGATATCGTCACACTTAACGCAAGATTATAGATTTACTTATAGTACCCTGTACTAAAATTGAGCGTAAAATTGAGGTGCATTATTAGTAGAATGTGCACAATGCAAATTCGCAGTTGCGAGAAAAGACGGACTGATGCTGATGTAGTTGGTGGAGGGCCACTCGGCAGTACCTCTGTGCACCTACCCCCTAACCGAAGCCCTGCCTCAGAAAGCAGACAACAAGTGTCGAGGGATTGCCTTGCAAAAGAGGCATAATTTTTTGAGCCATTGTTAGGAGGCATAATGCTGTCATCGCAATCTCGCTGGATCCAAACAGTGTTCAATTCCGATACGTCAGCTACTATACCGTGAGGTTAGGATGCACTGCGTGCACTTGCACCAGCAACGCATTTCGTGGTGTAGGTGCGTGAGCGAGGGAGGGGAATTCGAAGATCTCATTCTGCAAAAATACCATAATGGAGATGAAGATTCTTGTCTAGGCTTGGGAACGAAGGAGCTCAGGGGTGGGTGAGCCGATTTTTCTATGCAAAGAAGGGTTTTCGCACTACAGGATATAGTCCCTTCGCTGCAGACGAAGGGGCTATATCCAGGGTGTGTTAGGGGAACAGTGGGTGTGGCGTGACGCCAGCCCTATTTTTTGCCGCACTACGGGGTATAGTCCCTTCGCTGCAGACGCCAGGGCGTGTTACGGGGAAGGGTGAGTGTGGCGCAGCGCCAGCCTTCTTTTGCCGACTTTGCCCGCTTGAACGATACGTGTATAATAGAACGGGCTGGCGCTGTGCTCAAGTGCCCTCCCCCCAACACGATGACACGACCCAGTGTCTGCTGCGAAAACAACTGTAATACCAACTTTGCAGAAGGAATCCTCCAAATCCATCCTCCTCCCCACCTCCCTCCCTAGCGAACTTGAGCTTTGTTGCTTTTCCTCTTGGTATAAGTACAGTAAGAGATCCTAGATCCAGGACCCCTTCCACTAACAGAATACTTCAGATCAGTTTGGCGATCGACCTCCCGTGCAGCCATGGAAAAGACGGACTCTTCTCCACCCACAAATGTTCTACTACCTACGTCCAGGTATCTCGGCTCGCTTGAACCTAGCAACATAGGGATTAAGGATGATTTTTGATTCCATAAGGTGTTTAGTGTCTGAACGGAACTTCCTACACCATGAACTGTCCTGCTCGTCTCGTCTTCAACGATCTCAATGGATATTGCGACTATCCTGGCAATTGCCCATGGTATCGTTAACACTTTCATGAAGTTGGAGGAGCTGTTCGACTTGGGAGAGGCATCTCGCACTTTCGCCAAATCTTTTCGCTAATTCATGTTGAATTACAAGTCTTGTTCTGGGAAGACTTGTAAATTCTTGTGGAGTTGTACAGGATTCCACAGCTCTCCACAAAAAGGACTGCACGGGCTTCGCTGAATACCATTTAAGCCCCCACCAAGTCGAACGGCGCAGATCAATAAGGAGTTTCATATGATTCAAGCTAGCGAGTTAGAGAAATAGCTAAGGTCTTTATCAAGTACGCATAACCGAATGTTCTCCGAGGCAATAAATCACTCCCGGGTCAGTTGAATGGCACCAGCTTGGCTTCTGGAAATCCACAGCTCTTCCCGAACAGGGAACATCATCGTTGAGAGAAAGCCATCGGGGGAGGGGGAGGGGCGTCGTACCTTACAAGGGATTTTCGTTAACTTGCCATGAAACTTTCAGTAGATTCTATAGGGTCTGAAGTGATGCATACAAATATGGAGACCAAACGAAACGAAGGTGCCAAGAAGCCAGGGGAAATTTTTGGCTTATCATTAGTTTCTTCCACGTATGTTTTGAAAATACAAAAAAGCGAGAAAACAACAAACCGGAGAGGGGGTCAAACCGAGCCCCTTCCTTTCAGGGGTGGGGTCGTATGGTCTCAACCAAAATCCTCAAAGTATGATGTGCCCTGCCAGCAATTTGGTTCAAGCACAGTAATTTGAACATACATTCCACGATAACAGGATGGGCGGAGACATTATTAAGTAAGACCCGTCATTGATTGTTTTTCTTTGGAATGCCGCACGCCTCAAAGCAGAACACGACGCGACGCGGGGACGCGGAAGAACGAAATTCGCGTTTCCCATCTCCGCCCATGCGATCAACGCAGAATGACGTGTGTTCAGACCAGTTTCTCCCATGATTTTGTATGTTCAGGATGTGCGCTGACCTTGCTAATGGAGCTCATGCTGTTGGAGCATGTACAGCTGAATATGCGAGCTGTTGGGGAGGAGTGAAGTCGGATGCCAGGTTGGTCGATCATATATTTTTGTAGATTGAACATAATTCTTTTCCAGTGTGTAAAATACCCCTTTTTTATTGCAGGTGTCCTGGAAACCTAATTTTCAACCCAGTCAATGGCCAGTGCGATTATGAGCACAATGTCGCGGGATGTCTCATGATGAGAGGCAACGTAGCCCATCAGCCTCCACGACAGCCTGTGACCATAGCTCAGGAGCCCCCACGACAGCTAATGAGCGTAGCCCAGCAGCCCGCAAGACCGGACGTAAACGCCGGTAAGTTTGAATGAACTGGAAAAAGGACTCAAAACTTGCCCAGGGCACATCGCAGGTTGGGGGATCCAGCGAGTGGTCGTATTTGCTCGCCGAGGGGAGAGGAGATAAAGCTGTATTTGACCAGGGGATTTTTTTGCGAGTTGTTCTTCCCTGTTTCACACAGGCTACCCCCATCGTTAGGAGACTCTCCCTCTGGGGGTAGGGTCGTATTTCGCAGAACTTTCTCTCGGCTATCACAAGAATGCTGAATATAGGCAACAGTTAGACT
>MU930760.1:940-14245 GCA_036418165.1 Cooperia oncophora
CGTTCCCCTCATCGCCTCATATGAATGGGAAACAAAAAAAAAACAGCTCAAACTGCAACAGTTCGTAACCATGAGAAGTGTGAGAGAATTCGCACCAGGCTCAATACGCTTTCCACCCTCGCCTCCGTTGTTAACCCCACAGCGATGATGTGCATGCGCTGAATATATAGTCTGATTCACTGCGGATGATAGGATGGTCCGTGCGGCTGCATTTGGCGTGACAACAACCGGCTATTCTTTTTTTCTACGACAAGCAACAGGACTGTATCTTATCGTTCGAATGAGTGGCAAGGAGTGATGAAGAGCTCACCACTTCTTGTCACTGAAGTGCAAAGCAGGCGGTGACTTGATTCAATGAGTACCAGGCGCAGGCGCGCGGACAAGCTGCGCGGATCTGTGGCGAACCAGGCTGTACTTTTGTAATATGAAAAAATATTTTGGTTAAGACAAACCGCCCTACCTGCCAAGACATCTACAGTTCTGCCATGGACAGCCACGTCAGGTGCTATTTGGAATGCGATTTTTGCAATATATGCAAGACAGAGAAGTGGGCGCTTCCTCAGCAGTTATGACCTCACGGACTTTCTGTCCCTGAAATCGATCGTGACTGTAGGTAAAGTCCTTCAGGCATGTGGTCCTATTCCATGTCTAGAGACACGTTTTCTCTTCGAAACGTTCTTCATTTCTTCTGTTTGTTTTGTTATAATTTATGAAAGAATTTGTTTATTCATCCTGTCGCATAAACAACTTGTTAACTGATGTCGACTATAAACACCAACGTTGAAGAATTCCGCGCTGTTCGGCTTGGAGGGAATTTTGCACGCTACTTCCTTTTGTTAGTTCATAACAGGTCAAATAACAGGTCTAATCCGGGAAAAACCTGTAGATCTTTGTCAAGGGTAGTAGTGAGTCGTTCTCACAACAGGAATTCATTCACAAGGTCCGAAGCTGTAGAAGCTTAGCTGACCATGAGTAATATCCAGTGCTCCCTCCAAGCCGACACCAAGAAGCCTATCAGAAACGATGAAATAAGCGATTCCAGGACCCGATAACCACGGGAAAGTGTATAACAAAACCTTTTCAAAAGTTTATTAGATAGAAATCACTATTACTCTTAATAAAGTGAGTAGTCTGCACCGCTTGACCCACACAAACGTTCAGGCTTGAGTATTTGGATCGGTCGGGCAGCGTTCAGACATGGCGATTATGAACGTTTTCGCGAAGTCTGAACGCTGCCTAAGGTCATCCCACTCACGGTATAATATCAAGTCACTGATTTAGAAAATTCTTACACAAAACAGGACATCAATATCGAAGAGCAAAAAAGCAGTAGGATAGGCACTGTAAAAGAGTTGTTACCAATACGATAAGGAAAAGATTGTACCATGCAAAAACACAAAACAACACTAACATTACGAACATCAATTACTCCATCTATATACACTCTCTAACTAGAGAACTAATGCTTCTCATTGTTCAACGTGATTTCTTGCGATCTTCGTCGTGATAGGGCGTAGTAGCGGGGAGGGATTCCTGAAATACAACACTGAACTGGGTTTATTTCAATGTTCGATGCGATAAAACATCTCGAAAGCTCAAAAAATAAAAATTTTTCGAACCCACTTTGTAATTACTGCAAAGTCCAGATGTCTTCAGGGCGCTATTTTCGCCAACACTCTACAGCTTTGTTAGCAGCGGATGAAGGGGCGTGTCAAGGAGGGTTTAGGCACGCGGCTAGTCTATTTTCCGTAAATTCTGGAATCTAACCGCAGACTAACTTGTGAAGAAGAGGCCAGCGCCGCGCCGAAACCAATCCTCCTTGATAGCCCCGTAATCCGCTAACAGAAGTATAACCTATCCTCAACTCCACTGGCAAAGCACTTTGCTTAACTTGGATGATTCTGATCCCCATACCTAGGCTATAGGAAGCATTCATAATTGTGCGGGTATCGCCCATATTCACAAGACAAGCGACAAATCCAGGCATTATTGCAGCTGGAAGGAGCACCTGGCGGCACGATTGAGTAAGCTCTGCATCCTTTCACTGGTGATTCATTCCTTTCCCAGGTTCGGACCTAGAAAAGCTAAAGACAACAGTTTGCGCGGTCTGTCTCGCCACGATCCCCGCCTGGTCAACTACGGTACCGTCCGAATTTCCCCACCCAGTGGTCGAAACAAAACTCGAAACCCAGCACAACATCCTTGATTGAGAAGCCGATCTTATAGTTGCCACACAATGCACCCGCTGTCAATTGTTCAACTGGTTCTCCATAGCACCTCCCTCAACCCTTGGACATCCCCAGCTAGATTTCCCCCCCCCCCTTCCAACACAAGCTAGACCTCCCACACGATTCCCATTTTTCGAAACCGGCCGGATTTCAACCCTGGCCCTAACTTTGAGAAGCCCCACCCCATGCTCACTGCACTACCTAAGCATTGCTGATTGTATGAACCCTCGCCCACTAACATGGTGCACACCGTCGTTGTGTAAATCATAACGGGATCGTATTCGGCCACTGGGGAGGGGCGGTCTCAAGGGAGTGTGCCGAATTGCCAATTTCCCGTTTTCACGAGCACCAGGCAACTGTCCTTCCTCCCATCTCGTTCATATGACGGCAAAAGCGGGAAATTCGGTAAGAAGTAAGGGAGATTGCGAAGGAAGTAAAGCCGAGGGGCAGCACGCGGAGGGAGTCGTATTTCACGGAAATTTCCACAGCCCCAGGATGTGCCTTGGTCTAGTGAAACAGATACGCTCGGAACTATTTATAGTCTTGTTCGTTGCGGATGATGGGTGTCAAGACTGGAGCTGGGTTTGACGCAGTGCCAGCTCGTTTCACACTTGTGGTCACTTGCCATTTTCTACAACTGGTGAAGAACGGGTTGTGCCGCGAAACTCAGCCCCTTTACACGCCTCAGCAACCGCAGCGATCAAGACTGAAGGTTCAAGACTGGGGCTAGCAACTCGACTGATACATACGCGACACCCGGCTGTAGTTAAAATAACCGAATTGCAGCACAGCGCGCAAGCTAACTAATTACCTCTTAGCTAGTTTACTTGACACACTGCAGCATTGCCACCAATTGGGTCCTGCTGTGAATGTCGCGCAGGTGACACCATTGGCGACGTCTCGTTCGTCGCATCCGGATGTTCTGGGTCACACCCCACTTCCTAAGTCAAGCTATTTTTTTGCCATGAACCTTGATTACTATTTGCCCTGATCACTTCTTTCAGCAGTTAATCATTTACCTTAACCGTCTCAATTAGACTATTATAGTGAAATTATTTGTTAATAGTCACAAAAGAATCACAATTGATTATTACAAGTGAAAATCGAACCGATGACATCACAAGTACACTTATCGTTACAGGAAATCATTACGAATACACGAATGTGAAATTCAAGCTGTTTGTATAGTTAATAAACTGGCCCGAGTTGAGCGGCCATCTACATTATACGAACCCGAGTAACATGTTTCGCTGAACGGTACGCTCCATTCGTCGTCACTGTCCGCCTTCAGCGCTGCGATGCGTTCGTGGGCATATTTGGTCCATACTCGCTGTACGACATCACGACACGCCAACGATCCCGCTTTGTTGGTCATGAAACGCGTCAGCAGCACACCGTCGGCGCCCATGAACTGCAATAAAATGGCATAAAAACGTAAATACAAGGGCTCGAGGCACTCACACTAAAAACAGACTCCGCGAGAACCTGGTAAAAATGCCAGCGGCACGTGACTCCGCCCATGTCACACAAAAACGCCCAGTAACGCGCAATCACTAGACGGCCTTGCACTCTATTCTTACGAGTTAGTTGATTGTGCGGTTAACACTACGGACTAACTGAATACAGTTCCTCTAATCGCGCCAATTTTGAATGAAGTTCAGTGGCTCGCCACATGTTCCTTCGCGCCTTTCGATGCTCTGGTAAACGCTACCCTCTTTTTGTTTGCGCTACGGGCTTCGCAGCAGGACCAAGCAGAAAATTTCAAGCAGCCACACAACCATGCGGCTATGCGCTTTATCGTTCGTGATCGTTCGGTTCCCCATCGACTGATGCCCTTCGGACGCGCTTACTTTTGGCTGCTGGCTCATTTATGAAGTGCCTAGATCACCAAATCCGCTGAAAACTTGTATACAGGGGTAATTTAACATCCTGATTACGAATATGACATTCAGTCTTGACTCTGGCCCTAATGGAGAACATTACGATTACTTGCGATGCTAAGGCTGGGCCCCTAAGAAAATCGTAGTGTCCTCCATTGGTGCAAATGCCAAGAATAAATGTAATATTCGTAATCAGGTTATTGAATAAGTCCTGTATACAAGTGTTCAGCGGTTTTGATGGAGTGGGCACTTTAATGAGCCGGAAGCCAAAAGTGAGGGCGTCCAGACGGCATCCCTTCCCCATCGGCGCGCTCGATGCTACACAGCTTCCTGCCTCCTAACATTCTCGCCCAATGATCGGAATCAACTGCAAAACATGAGGCATTATCTGAAGCGACCTTGACGGTTTCTTTCACTTCTTGTTATGTGATTATTAACTACAAACTGGTACCTGAACCACATTACCCACAACGTGCAATCGCGGAATGTGTTTTTAGACAAAGCTCTTCTGAACAACCATTTTGAAAAATAATACTTACTCCATGGACAAACTTCGTGGCCAAACCATGCTTATCGTTGAGGAGCGTTTCGTCACCTTTTTCCTGAACGAAATGGTGAACGTCAACAATTGAGTCCACGTTCACACAGGGCATATCTGAAGGCAGTGAGGGGCGATAGCTGTGTTCTCCCATTGCAGCTCCTTTATACGTGGAAGTCTCTTTCTCTTTCGTATGAACCTTCCCAGCCACGCCCCACTTTGCCTCCAGATATGCAGTTTACTTTGTGACCCTAGAGCGTAATGAACAGGAGAATCAGCATCCGACGGTTTTGGAAAATGTGTGCTAAAGGAAGCATGTGTATCTAATCTGGTGACTCGGGAGAAACGGCGAACGGACTGAATACGCGTTAACGAGTGGAATCGATCGAATCCTCCCTCTACTCCTACAGCGCGCATTCTCCAAAAACGTCGAATCGCCTAGTCGCCCATTATTTCGAGCCGCAAATCATGAAAACGACGAAATATCAATCTAGTCCCTTTCTGGATGGAAGGAGCTTTCCAAATCTGGCAATATAAAACATAACAGTAACAAGAAAGCAGTAGTAACTTGCTCTGAGATAAGACAGAATAGTGTCTTCTCTTTGCGATTTGTTCATGATCGATCCAACAAACAACACGATGTTGACCATGGTGACCATTATCAGCTGAAAAGCAGAATTTCGGAGAAAGAACAATGAAGAGAAGCTTTGAAACTCACGATAACAATCCAGAACCATAGAAACAAAAAGAGCTTCTCGTTAATATAGTTCAACGGGATCATACATTGCGTTGAACTGGTGTGCAGATTATTATTCTCTACCATCTGAAAAAAACGTTACCCAAAGAATGGTCATGCCATAAAGCCGATCACTCATAACGCATCCTAATATAACTACATACGGACTGCTATGTAACGAGCTGTGCCTTGGGAGGGGGGGGCACGCAGCGGCGTGACTACGTACGCTACTGGCGATAAAGGCGGGAGCACTAATGTCTAGCTGAGCTTGAAGAAGGAAGCAGAGCACTATTTCTGCGAGAAGACGCAGTACAGGCGGATTCAGTCGCACTCCTGTGCCTATCCCTTCCCCCCTCCCCCTCTACAGTGGCACCAAATAAGACGCGTAAGGAACAGACGCCACACAGCTTACTCTGATTCTGTGGCATAAGATTTCCGGCAACGAAACAAAGGCCATTCAACTGCCCAATCATATAAAACCAGAAACACGAGCAACCTTGGGATTTATGCAATAATTCCAAGCGCAAATAGAGCATTCGAGAGGAAAATCTATTAGCCTATCTGGTAAGTCACTTCAGTGAAGAGTTGCTAATGAGAGCAGAAAATGAGCGCTAAGGGAGTAGGGAGGAGTGGGACAGAGTATAGCGGCCCTTTCTGTTGACTTGCGCGCTTCTACCGAGGTAATTAACCCTTTCTCCCCAAGACCTAGTGTAAAAGGAATGCAGAGTTACTACCGAGTCGCAGCATAGTGCGCAATAGCAAAGTATTTCCTCGCTAGCTGACCCGAAAGACACAGGCAGGGCTAGTTCGAGCTCAGAGACGCACCTTGAGGAAGTCGACGCGTCGCAGCAATGCTACCTTAAGTGGGTTGACCACACTGACCAGCAACACCTATTCCGTCGTGATTCGGACGTGCTGCTCCACACCCGTCGTGGACAGCGTAGGCGCCCAGAGTGAGGCCCAGTCTGGCCTCTCATATGCCCCTCAACTATTTCAAACAATTTTGAAGTACCCCATCAGGCAATCCAAAGTCTTTACCATAACAGGAGGAGGCGCATACTCGGGCGCAGAGGTTCGTGGATTGCGTGCTAAGACCACGTCATACTCTAACACGAGAGAATAGGAGAATGGACGTCAGAGGAGTAGAGGAGACTCCCATTCTCCTAGTCTCTTGATTCGCCAGATCGATACATTCCATTGGCGTGCAATTTACCTACTCTCCCGGGTGGCACAGCATGAACGCAGCCTAACTACTAATTTCGAAGTAAAAATTAACATTTTGAAGCCCAAACATACACATTGCTTGAAGAAAATCCTTCACTTATGGGAAAAACACCTCACCCTGGTGTAATTGCAAAACACTTCGAGTGGGAAGTACGGGAAGCGGGCCATGCCACCATGATTAGGTATACGAATACCGCCAATCATACGTGGAAAAGTCTTCCTCGTCAGAAACGCAAGCATCATCTGAAAGTGCGGATTGAAAAACAAACAAAGCAACTGAACTTTTGTTGAAAGATACCACATACTCGAAGGCCCCAACGCATATCGGGAAAACCGAGAAAGTAAGTAGTGAGATAGAGCTGAAGAACGGCGTTCATCAGGTAAAGGAACTTCGTAATACCGTAGAAAACAGTCGCCACGGCTGGCATACGGAAGACGGAGGAGATAAAGCCACGCTAAAATATAGTAAGTAAATTGAAAATAACAGATCAATAAAGACAGCTGAATCGCCGGTCATGCCACCGTACTGGTGTTTTCGCCGTCCGTTCGGTGGTTGTGAAGCTGGACATAAGACCACTTGATCAGGTTATTTTGCGAGTGTGTGAATCCGCGATTTGGGAGAATGCGCCAATTGGGAGACTACTCGACAAAGGGATGTATCGCTGTCTTGAGGATGGGCAACAAAAAATGGGAATCGATTCACTCCGCCCATCAGCGAATGTCGCATTCTCCTAACAAGCAGAGAGCATGATTGCTGGGGTGGGCGATGGTAGCCAACGTCACTGGTAGAAGAGCTGAGTGCGATGTGGTGGAGCGCCCTTTCGCAACAACTGTCCGGATCGATAAGAGCGCGTTCAGACTTCGCGATCGGATCGCTCGACTAGGATCGCGCGATCGGATCGCTCGGATCGCGCGATCCGATCGCGCTACTGGGATGGGTGAAATTCACACCCGGGGGGTCATGTTTGTTCATGTTTATTGTTCCTGTTCTCTTTTAAATAAACACAATAAACATGAACAATAAACATGAACAAACATGACCCCCCGGTGTGAATTTCACCCATCCCAGTAGCGCGATCGGATCGCGCGATCGCGAAGTCTGAACGCGCTCTAACTACTGTCTTTTGCGCGCGTATTCACGGGTATAGTTCAGCCCATTCCAGACGCGGTCTTGCGCATAAACTAGCAGGTTATAAACTGGTTAGTTGACTAGACACCCTGCGATATTGAATCAGTTAGATCCTGGTGCCAATGCTGCGCACGTGACATCATTCACAACGTCTCCCTTGCCGCAGCATGGATGTCACGCCTCATGCCCGAAGCTATGAATGGCTTTGAGAAAAGCCTAGAATAATGCTGACATGCTGAGCAACACTCCATTACACAAAACTGCCAATTACCCACTATCGCAAAATATGAACGCAGGAATTTGGAGGCGGGGGGAAAGGGGGTGGGGGAACACGCGGCTAAATGCTCATCGCCTTGCCCTGTAGAGCTCCACCCCCAACACGTGGATCGCTGCAGCGGCAGAATTCTGATTGAGCCGCTTTCTTACAAGGCATGAACGCGGCCTAATTGAATTGTGCGGTTGCGGCGGTCCATTGATTGGTGGTGGAGCGCGTCCGGTCGTGGTCGCGCGACCCAAACGCTCGGGCGATTCGACGGCGCGATCTAAGTGAACTACAGACGCGGGCTTCAAAAACNCAAGGCGATCACTGGGAGCACGGCCCACCCCCTCCGCGCTCATTCCTCAACTCCTAACAAATACAACAAATACATACAATAAGTCAAACGTACACGAGCAATTTTCCTGTAGTAGAAGTAGCTGAATATATAATCCGCGATATTACCCAATTTTGAAGAACGATTACTCGACCGCTTCTCCGCATTAAGCTCTGAACATTCTGTCACTACCATGGACATATCGATATCTGAATAACCGTTGTCTTACATAGCAAGTTCAAAAAAATATAATTCAGCGGTGTTCGCCTCGGGGGGGGGGGAGGGTCACAGGCTATCCATCAGTCATCAAGACACTCTCTCCTTAACCTTTTTCCCCCGATCCTTTTTCCCCTTACATCCTTCTCTCTTCCCTATTTTCCTTTTTTTTGAACGCTTGGCTACAAGGTGCGATAAAACATCTCTGTGCCCTCGCAGCTGGAGACAGAAACCTGTGACCGCCTTGACAGGGAACCTTTCAAAGGGTTCCTTGTACGAAAGTGTGATTACTGTACGCGGAATTTTACCTAGAGTTTGTCTACCCAAACTGGAGCTGCTGACCTCATAGACTTTGACAAAGACCCCTCATCTCCTTGATGAGGCCTAGACAAAGACCCTCATCTCCTCGATGTAGCATCAGTTTTGCACGAGTGATCCCCGCAATGGTGAGTCCCGAAGCGAACAGCGCCCAGAATACAAGTAAACTGTTGTTCTTACATAAATACGATTGCACATAGATCCAGAAAATATCAGGCACCATGAAACACAACAGCTGAAAGGCGAAAAAGAACGGGACCCACTGAAAATTGAGTAGAATGAACTAGAGGAAAAGTTGTTAGCAAGTATACAAAGTTCCCGTGAACGAACCTGATAGTATTTGATCGAAATAAAGTTCGTGTTCGTTGGGTCACGTCCATTCAAGTACGGTGTGGTTCTGTTAATGCCAAGTTCATAGCGGTAAGTACCTTGCATGAAGCAGTAATCAAGTATATAGGCTTGCCAAGTGCGCACTTCTACAAAAGAAAATATGGAACGCGACATCTACAACTTTATCCAATATATATTTACAAGGCTTCGTTTATACTTTGCGGAAGCGTCCACAAGCGTCCACCAGCGTCTTCAGGGTCTAGGAAGTATAGGAGTGGATCTGCGAACGTCAGCTTTACCAACGCCACCAGTTTACACGTTCTAAAGTACCCGTTTTCGCGAGTAATTTAACACGTGAAAAAAGTGTCTGCGAAAGCGCTGCTGTACGCTGGTGACACTGGCGCTCGCTACATCGATATCTATACTTTCCCAGTCCCTCGAGACGCTAGTAGGCCGTAAACTATTAACGCAGTCTAAACGGAACTATTCTAGTGAGTCGATCCATCGAAAAGAGTTCCAGTCGCAACAGGGACAGACTCAGAACCTAGCCTTTCATTAACAACACAGAACGAATATGCAGCATTCGCGCCATTTGAAAGCGCATCACAATGACGATAGAGGTTTGGTTCTCATTTCCAGGTGTTTCCTAATCTCCTGGTGTTCCTCATTTCTTCGTCCGCCCCTCATTATGCGATACGCGCGCCACTGCAGCATCATACGGCCAACTATAAGCGAGAGGCAGATCAGGAGCGCGTTCGGGTCTAGATAGGTACATGGCAGACCGTATAGCGTGACTGCAGCGCGCGTGTTGCGTACTGGGCGACGGGTGGAGACCGAAAGGACACCAGGACCATAACTCCATAGCTTCATTGTTGCGCGGTTGCGAACAGCGTGAGTGCCAAATTCTACTGCTGCAGACCTTGAAATCGTGCAGAATAATTTCAAGAATTACCCTATCAATGGATCTGTTCCGTTGCATAAGAGTTCTTATTTGAACCAAAGAAAAAAAGGTGGATTATAAATGCAGAAAAAGCAGAAAAAAAACCTACTATCGTAATCAGCCGAGATAAAGCAATCTATGGGATTTCCAAAGTGCTGTTTCGCGCCGACCAGCAACGCAAATATGCAAAGGACGTAAACTGAAACATACGAACTGACTCGAAAGGACTTTTACAGCAGTACTACCCTCATAACTTGCCATAGTAGAACCGGAAAAAGAAGTTTAAACTCTGCAACTGAGGAGATTCGGCGATTTGAGAAATCCGGCGTACAATCGCCGGAAACGCCGATTCTCACAAATAACCAGACCACTCAGTCTTAAAAGTCTCCGTTCCCAAACTCGGCCCTCCCACACAGCCGAATCTCCTCCGTCGCAAAGTATGAACGCGATCAGCAGATAAATGGACAACTCGGAGGAATGCGCGCCGAAGAATTGGATGGGAATCGACTAAATCCGTTTGCGTTATACCCTCCCCCCCCACCAATTCGCAAGTAGATATAGTTGTTCAATTCCCATCTAGCCTTTGGCGTGTATCCCTATCCAATCCTCCAATCTCGCAAAGTATGAGTGTGATCTTATAACCCACAAATGCAAAGTTAACTAGTAGGAATACTTTCAAATGACAGCCACCATCGAGCGATTGATTGCAGTCTAATTATGACTACTACTGACAGCTCAATTAGCGTTGCATCCACATACCTGTCACACTGTAATGCAAACGATCCACATAATCTTCCAACGGCTGCTTGCGATTATTCTTACGACCCTTGAAGATGTCGTCCAGCAAGGGAATGTTGAGAAACATTGTAGTGACGCGATAAAATCGCTAACCCGCTGACAAAGCAGATATTTGGCAGTCTAAACGAATCGAAATCAATGGGCAAAATCATGTTCTGCATTTAAGTCAACTCGTTAATTATTGCTCAGTAAACGGATCTCCTACGGTAGCGACCGATCTAACAAGGGAGGACTTTCAGGTCATGGCGCGCTTTTTGGAAATGGTTTGTTGCTTGTTGTAGGGGTCCATACAAGGATCACAAAAATGGGTTTCATTTTTGCTATGCGTTTCTGGGGAGGTCAAAAACTGAGTGAAAAGAATTTGACAAGAATGGGCGATTTTAACTATCTTAATGGGCTCCGTTCTGATTGTAACTTCGAGCATGCATAGTTTATGAGGTGCTCGTTAATTAGGCTTTGAAAATAGTTTGAAATGAAGTCAAAATGTAAGTATCATGCAGTAAATGCATGCACCGACGCAACAGTGATGTTTTTGTCAGCGGTCCCCTCATGCTCACTGTCGGCGGATCGGATGGCGCAGCGGATAACTCGATGGATTCTGGATGGGACGACGATACGGGACTTTGTGGATTGGATCCTCCTTGCGGCAAACTTTTTGCATTTTTCAGCTTTCTATTCATTCGCGTTCCTGTGTGTCTAGCAGTGGAAATAAGCCAAGTATATGCCATTTGAAGGCATATTCTTCATTCTGATACCTTACAAGACCAGCTCGATTGTGTGGAGAAGCCTGTTTCCGGGAATGTTCTTGTCTCGTTACGTTAACCTTTCCCTTCATTGATAGAGAAATCTTACAACTGTGGTAAAGTCCAATCCATCGAGTTATCCGCTGCGCCATCCGATCCGCCGACAGTGAGCATGAGGGGACCGCTGACAAAAACATCACTGTTGCGTCGGTGCATGCCAAGTGTGTTACTACATGATACTTACATTTTGACTTTATTTGAAACTATTTTCGAAGCCTAATTAACGAGCACCTCATAAACTATGCATGCTCGAAGTTACAATCAGAACGGAGCCCATTAAGATAGTTAAAATCGCCCATTCTTGTCAAATTCTTTTCACTCAGTTTTTGACCTCCCCAGAAACGCATAGCAAAAATGAAACCCATTTTTGTGATCCTTGTATGGACCCCTACAACAAGCAACAAACCATTTCCAAAAAGCGCGCCACAACTTGAAAGACCTCCCTTGTGAGACTCACTTGAAATTAGAAAATACGGCTTTGACGTGAAATAACACGTTAATGACGCCTCAAGACGTCACTCATAATAACTCGCAGGTTTAAATAACGCTTTAAATGATTCAATAACTTGTTAGCTGACACGTTTTCTCTCTACAGCTAACAGGTAAGTGTGCATACAAGGTTTACGCGAGCATTTTGAACAGCTAGAAAAGTATAGATATTGATCAAGTACATCAGCGTACGTCCAGAATGCTGACGCAAAGTATGAACGCACTACAACGAACCTGTGAACAGAACGCTCCCTGAGCTTTGCTCTCGAAAATCGTCAGAAAAGAGAACGTAGTGGCGTCTCCTAGTAGTTATGTGAGCGCAATGAAAGCTATCAAAGCCTTACAAGAAAATAATTACGAGGATGGCAAGAAAGCTCGCCGACAGAACGAGAACTTTACCAAATTTTCCATATTTTTTTGAACACACCATACTTTGACAATATATTCGCGAGCCCACAATTAGTAACGAAGACGCTGCTGCCTCATTGGCAGTTTTGACGCCTCTCTAGTAGTCCCATCCACCAATACTCAGAGGATTATTTTCTGTCAAAAATTCTGCTTTCACACTGTTTTTGGCTTCACTGTTAGATGGTATCAGCATTTGATGACAAAGTGATTAGTGAGCCAGAGGAGGCAGAATATCGCTTAGCTGGCTTAAAGCGAGCAGCTCTGAACAACTCGAAGAGTAAGGCTGCCACGTCCTTATTCAGAGCGTTCCCATTGTTTTTTTTATTGTTTTTTTCCTCCCTTGGAGAGTCGTTTAGCGACTAGGTTTGTAATTAAACACACATCCACAATATACAAGTGCGGGGATTGTCGCTGAAAAAAAACGTTGAATTTATAACAAGATATCATAAAATCCCAACTGAATTATAAAAATCATGGAATCACAAGCTTACAATAGTTCAATCACACTGAAAGATCACTACACATGCTTTGGAATCCGCTTTTGTTGACAAACTTTCTTCCCAAATGGGTAGAAACAGTGAAGTGATTATCTTGAAATCAGAATGAAGGTGCAGAATGGCAAGACTATCGAAAGAAAAACACTGTGGGACATTTGCTGGGATACGATTGGAAAGT
>MU930763.1:938-14954 GCA_036418165.1 Cooperia oncophora
AGTTCGGCGTAACAGGGGTTGTCCAGAAAACTACGATATTTACCAGTTAAGGAAAAAAGCAAATATAATTGGAGCTGAGCTTCATGCTCGATATCCTTCGAGTTCTGTGAGCCCAAATGAGATATCAAGCGGCTTATGTGGGTAGAATCCACTCACAAGCATAGGATTTTTCCAGAGAATGGTGCTTTTATACAGCTAGGAGTTTTGCAGAAGTTTGAACAGAAGACCAACGAGGATAAGGGGAGAGACAGAGAAGGGAAGGGAGAAACCACAATAGGGTGGCAGTTCAGGTTAGTGACTCACGATGATAGGGCTTTTTCTATGCTAACAGCGCGAGGTCCACTTCCGGGAACCTGTCTGGAAAAATTCCTTTCTCTGAATTTTCAAGACAAAACAAGCACCTAAGCTGAGAACGAACACCTCAGTGTAGACATGCTTGAATTCATCGTTGGGTTACTTTCACAGTGTGATACCACCGGGGTTCTTCCTATGGCTGGGGAAGTTTTTTGCAAGGTACGACCCTCCCCCCCCCCGCCCCGCCCGAAAGTCCTTCTCTGGTGCCACCCCGAATGGGAGTCTAAGCATCGGGTTGGGCAACTTGCTGGTTTCAAGGGACACGGATCTGCTAATAGCTGCGTATGACAATACGTGAATGCCTCCAATTTACTAGTTACTTTTACCTTTGCGTAACAATGTATACAATCTGTATGGCGAAAGCGAGCAGTAAAACAATGGAAATTGCAGCTAATAAGGGCTGGGAAGCAAATAATGTGGCAATAAGAATGAGGACCACAGAGGGGATTCTACATTACCAAACTTCAACATGAGATAGTATTTGATAGAGCAACTTTCTCAAAAGGTTGGCCTTGACTCTGACTTCATTACTTCATAAACAGCCTGAGTAACCCGAAATGTTGTTATAAAACGAATATGGAGGGTGCATGATCAGGACTGGGCTTGAACCCTAAACACAGCAGGCCGTCAGCTTCTCGCACCTTTCAAGACCTTCTACCACCTTTGAAAGTCAGAAACACCTATCGGGCCAGCGTTCACGGTCTGATGTCCTTAGTGCGCTTTTACTTTAGTGAAAAATTTCAACGAATAGAATTGCAGTCTAAAGCAAGCTGCGATGAACCCCATGCACGTTTGGTTGATTTGTATCGATCACTGAATCAAAACTTGGAAAAAGGGGAGCAGCCTTTGAGAATCTTGTTTTGAAAACATATAATTTCAGATTTCAAAAGATGGTCCGGATGGAACTACTAAACCAGCATATCCGGAATGATTTCCCTGGATGCGAAAAAGTTCGAAGACTAATTGGAAGTTCGCTGTATAAGCTCTCCGGAAACTCCAGCTGAAGTTAACTACCTTTTTCAGTAGATTATCGGGAAAGCTATCACAAAGTCTTTACAGTGAACTCATATACGGTAGACCGAGAACATTTTTCCAGTACAGTTTCCATTACTGTTAGAGATTGGTGAATGTGGTTACATTAGTATGTTCGGAAGATTGCGTCATAAACAAGTTTGATTTGTGTATCAAAAGGTTCTCTGTCGCCTTCTCGAAACTTCTTCCGGAACTATTATTATTCATTTTCTACTAAATGACCTGTCAATTGCCTAGCTTCCCTAGTGGGGTACAGCATCGGGGTTGTAAAGTGGCGGTTTCGGTACAAGTCCTCCCCCCATATTTAGTCTTCTGGTGCAATCGCTGCTCAGTGAACAAGTACGAAACCCTGATAGAATTTTTCCAACGATGCTGTGCCCTGTTCCCCAAGCGGACGCGTGCAACACAAGTGATCTGGTAGAGGATAGAACTGGAAAATAAAAAAGGAGGAGAAGGACGCAGTTTGGCCTGGGACGGGGGTATCCACATTCGTTTCTTCTCACTGCCGTGTTCACTGCATTGCAAGAGTTGACAGGTATTTTTTTTACAAGATTTGGAAAAAAGTGGCCTCTACAATTTTAAATTGTATAACTTCGTGGCTCCACAAGAATCACAGATTTTTTTTCTTGGCTCGGCACGAGAACGGGAAGAAGTGAAAGTGCAAAGCCCCCCCCCCTCCCCCAGCCGAACTGCGCCAAGAGGAATTCTTGAGATTAAAACGTTATGAGGAACGACACTAGAGGAAGATGCTACCCTGGGCGAAGGGACACATTTGGCAGAAAATGCTCCCATTCTATTAAACTAAAAAATGCCTCGAAAAAAGCCTTTCTTTAATGTTTCCTTTTCGATGGCGGAGTTTAATAAAAACTAGGGGGTAGTTTCCAAAAAAGCGAACTAAAGGAGAACCAGGTGGGTCGGTCCAAAGCTCAGCCTAGTACATCGGAACCTTTGTCTTAGCAAGTCCAAACTTTGCAGTTGCCTATACCATTCTTGCACTAACCCTGCCAGAAGGTCCCCTTCAAAATAAAAAAAAATGTACGATTTTCCTAATGGGTCTGGCGGAATTAGATAATCCACCATTTCGTTGACTAGCCTGCGGTAAAACACATACCTTACCGTGAGGGGTTAGTAATGGAAAAACTCAAAGAGGTGAACCACTGGTCACACTTACCGTATGTAGTTCTATGTTCGGCTTTCCTAAATCGCGGCAAATAAACTTTCTGTAAGATAAGTTCCCATATTGGTCCCCATACGAGTACAAAGTTGCTTCTCAAGTAAAATGCCTGCGACTAATATTTACGATTCGATAAGGGCGTACCATTGACGAAAACCTAACGGAAAGCGAAAATCAAAGTGGAATCGAAGACGTCAGTGTACCTGGAAGTAAAGAGAGTGTGTCGAAGACGGAGGGTATCAGACAGAATCGTCCGTCCTGCGCGACAACTTGAAAGCGACCGACACCGATGACACGTCGCGCTATCCGACCGGGTACGGTAGGTACCGTATCCGCGCATGATAGAACCACATCGAGTACTGCTGCACTTCGTGAATATAGCAAAAGAAAGGGTTCGTAGGTCAGATGCGAGTTAGCAAGGAATCAGGGGATGTTTCCACGACGAGTTGGAGTTAGGGCGTATGTTGACGAGGGTGGTGGCGTGTGTATGTGTGTGGAAATAGACGGGGACGGGGCAGTTTCATGACCATCGTAAATGGTACGGCGAGGCGATATCGATTCGGTTATTTGCTCGTCTCCCATCCGGCAAACACCAACGCCAAGACAACGTCGTCGACAAGGGAACGGTTTTTTCCCTTTCTAGGGTACCCTTGTCACATATAGCCTCTCCAGGATCTTTCACTGATCACCTAACAATATCCTTGTTGATGCTTCACCTCTCATCCTAGACCTATCCTCCTAAAACATCTTTCTAAGCCTAGCACTTCGTCGTGAAAGTCCCGTCTAGTTGCACTTTTACCGTTCTATTTTAAGGTCAGGTTTCTGTGAAGCACTTAGGGCGCATTTGTTTCTTTTCGGCCCTGTGATTTCAGAGCACTTAATAATGGATTCTTGGCTCACTTTTACGATTATATATTTTGGCGCTATTCTGCTTGGAAGGGGCGTCCTGCACCCGCTAGTTCCCTTCGCTGGTTCATGTTAATTAACAATTTACATTTCGATGAGACTTGTAAACTTCTGTGAAGCTCCGGGGTGATATGAGGGAGCCAGAGGAATTACAGTCTTCACAAGTGACCTCAACTAGCTTTGCTAAATACAGTTTAATGCCCCCCCTCCCCAAGCCGAACTGCGCCCCTTATTTAGTCTTCTGTTACATGATTGACACTATCATTTTCTCAACATTTTCTCAATCTTAACACGTCCCGAACATTTCTTTCCACTCTTGAATTTTTGCCCAAGTGGCTTACTCTTGGCCTACCGCCAAGTATAAGGGCTTGCTAGGGTCAGAGCCGACCAAAAACTGAGTTTCAAAGAGATTCAAAGGTGAAACGGACCAACCTGTAAGGCCAGGAATGTCCATCATGTGCTGTGCATAAGGTCCAGTGGCGAACGGATATTGCTGGCCATATTGGTAACCGGGCCACGTAATACCGGGATGATAGAATTCGGGCGGACACATCGGATTCACTGCCGCTGACATCATGTCGAATCCTTAATATGACGGTTATTGGAAAAACTAGAACCTCGAGAAGTGGCCAGGTTTCCAAGGAGGGGGGGGGGCAAGTCAAGGATTCCTTGCGCAAAACTAGACTTACCGTAAGGCAGGGCTGCCTTTTTTGAACGAATTAATTAGTTCAAATACTCTGGAGCCCCTTCCTTTGGACCTGGGCAGAAAGGCTCCTGTCCACTAGCACAATACCAGTTCTGCACTAGGAGTCCTTTACATGCCCCCTGAATTGTGCCTCAAATGGCTTTGTCGCTAACTAATCCGGACACATTTAGCCTGCCCTTGGGGGAATGGTCTCATGTATGAGAGTTTAAGACTGCCGGCAAGAATTTGTCGTTTGTCGATCTGCTACTTTAAAAAAGCTTACATAGGAAGATACAGTAACCCCTCCAAATTAAACCAGGTCAAAAAATAGCTCGTAAATGGCGATTGCTCTCAACTGAGGCGACTGGTTCTTTGTTATTGTCAGTAGAATTTATTGCAACTGCAAACCGTTTAAATAGAAATTCTATTGATTCAAAAAATTTCGAAAAAAAGCTAAAAATATTAATAAATTCAAAGTTCCGTACCACTAGGTCCTGGTGGGAATTTCGCACCGGCGGCTGCACCATTAACACTTTGAGCGGCAGCAAATGCTTTCTGTGCAGCTTGCCATTCCGGATAACCAGGTGTGTAGTTGTGGGCCATGTGATTTACGGTCGTGCTAAATCTAAGTATTAATGTCAAATTGAAATGGCTTGAATTATCGATCGGTATTGATCCGTTACCTGGTTGGCACAACAGGCGGCGATGCTTCACTGTTACTTCGTTCTGACTGTGCATCACTGGTCGGTTGGGTTTGTGGATGTTGTGGCCAGAAGGCGCCAGTCGGTAGACTTCGTCCGCTTCCCGGGTTCAGATTGAAGCCGCTGTAATAGGGATTTGCGAATAGGCCAACCATAGCGTCAAGTTGGATAGCGACAGCGACGACGTAGGCTGTCTAGCCGAATACGGGGGGTAACTCAAAACAGTCACACCACTGCACTTGCACAGCTAGCTGGCTATCTGACGACCACCTGAACGGCCACACAGTGGCGCAGTGCAGTTCTGGCGTTCTGGATGACGCCCGACGCCTAACGGGATCGCTGTGAGCGAGCGCTGAAGTTTACGAAAAAATCTCGTAAATAGAACAATTACCCAATTTGCGATTAGGCACTACTGTGCCCGTCGTCACTGAAGAATAACTGGGCGATGTTGGGTGGCGCGGCTAATTGGCGCCACCGATTGGCGTATGATACTCAGCCGATTGGTACGCAGTGAACATGTGTAGTGAAATCGATTTATCTGCACGTACCTGTTGTTCGGACCGTTGTTCATCATCTGCATCACCGAAATCATAGCATAGATGTGGTGTGTAGTTGACGTTCACCGATCGGAAACAAAATCTGAACATGGAGCATTGATTGACTGATTGATTGATGGGTACTGTAAACGAGACGATCAATACACGAATAATGATCTTTATGTGGTAGTTCCGATGATTTTAAGACCACCCGTGGTGTTTTGACAGGATCATTCTTAATCCCGTCATAAATAGGAGAGGAATAGGGTGTTGGAAGGGCGCGACGAGCGCGCGGTGGCCAAGTTTTACGATGTCGGCGCCCTCCAATCGATCAATAGCACGCCCTGGGCTACGTCCGGTTACTTGCCCCCCTCTACCGTATGGGGATCTTCCCCTTCAGGACACATTTCTTGTAGTACTGTGGTTCTGGATCTTTTCTGAAAGCAGGGGGGGGATTTAGCGGTAATGTACCCAGCAAATTTTGAACCACGAGCGATCCCATCAAAATTCCAATGGACCTTGGCCTGGTACTGCTCCATTCTCACTCCCTAGAGCGAAGGCCATCGTTTTTGATTAATGGAGTTCATTGACAATGGGAGCTTCGGAAATGATGTGGTGTAAATAACGCAAGTGTGAAGGAAATAGTTTGAGAGCGCCGAAGTTTTACAGCCATACGTCTTTCCGAAGTACAGTAACCAGCACGTCGTGGGAACTCTCTCAGGGAACGGGACACGTCTCTTACCTTCGCCATTAGAAAAACCAAATAGAGACACATACACATGCAACAAAAAACGTCTCTCTATGAATTAGGATTGATGTGTTCGGACAACCAAGAACTGGGAGAGAACCCCCAGCGCGAGATGGGAGATGAAAGCGCCACCAGTGAAAGTGCACAAGGATGTTGTCGCAACAAGGAAGTGCTGCATCGGCGGATTTTCTAAGTATTACGTGACTTCGCGTGAAGGTGAAGACGGAAATCCGTGGACTGGGAGCCTATTTCAAGCCGTAGGGCTGACTTCGGTAGGACGATGAGGGCATTTTCATAGCTTCAGCTTATGCGCATTCTGATCCCAGCGATCTCAGTCATCTACTGAAGCCCTTGTAGAAAGATACTCAAGGTGGTCTGTGAAAGCTATCCTAAACGGATACAACGGGGGATGTGGATGTGGACGATATAATGGAAGGCAAAATCAAGCCCATGCGAAATTTTCGAAAACTTTGGCCTTCAAAAATTACTGTGAGCCCAAAGAAGCCTGAACAGAATAAAGGTGAAGAATTCAAAGCGCGGCTTTGAATCTGTCATGCCCATACCTTTCAGCAAAGCCCCTATTAGGGTAAAATGGTTCGCAGCCCATCATGGGAGTGTAAACCAGGCCAGGGGATCTTATTTGGTCGTTTGGTCGCTAAGGAGGGGAGGGCCTTTCATTGACTCGGCGTTTTCCAGAATACGTGAATCCCCTGGCTTGCAGGGTCCATCTCACCTCTCTAATCATTTGATCAGTATTTTCAACCATGAACGCCAATAACTGCTGTATGTAGCAAAACTTTGCCCGATGGAATCTCAGAGATAGCTGTTGCCTATCTGGGCCTTTATCAAGGTAGTAAGCATCAGGATTTTATCGAATGGGACTAGAGAAATGTGGTCATGTGCCGCGTAACTGGTATATGGTTATGGGGCCCAGGAGTTTGGAAAAAGCGAAGGTAGAGCTGAAAAAGACAAGGAAAAAGAAGCTACCAAGTCATATAAATGGAGCTAAGATGCAGAAAAAATTGAGAAAGCTAACCAGCAAGAGCTTGAGGGAACCAGCCAGGAAGGAGCAAGGAGAGGAGCGTGGTGAACTTAACTGACTAGTAGAACAATAAGGTTTATCTTGATAGGAAAAAGTAGTACAGAAAGACAGCAGGGACCAAGCCGTGTACAGGTTCCCGTTTGGGATGAAAATTCAGTGAATTGCAGAGAAAAAAAAATTTCAATCTGTGATGAATTTGAGAACAGTTTGGATGATAAAACAATTGAGAGGAACAGAAAGGGGGCAGTCGGTTAGGAAATATTGAAAATGATGAGGAAATGATGGAAATGGTGTTCAAATATGCAAAAATCCTGGATTAGCCGAGTTGGAAACCGATGAAAAACTGATGATGAGGAAGGAAATCAGGAAGATTAGATAGGATCATACTATTGCAAAGCTCTCCACCTACCCAACATCGTATTGGGAAAGGCTGGTGATCAAAAAATTCTTGAAATCAGCTTCCAAAGGAAGAAATTTGTACGGAAATTACTCTAGAGATATTGAACAAGTTCAGCACACGTCAGTCGCAAATAAATAAGTCCCCGTAAAAGTTAATGGCGCGATCGAGCCGTTTATTATGTGGTAAGGGGGATTCCCCCACATACACAGTTGCGGCCGAATAAATTCCCAAACGACAGCTTAACGACAACCCGTAAAGTCCTTTAACACCCTATCGCCAGCCGACAATATGAGTGTGATTCTCGATAGTTAACGAGTGTGCCATAACCATACTTAATGGTCATTAATGTGTATGTATATATGTTTGTGGTTGCCTGTCACTATATGAATGAGACATCCGGACAGCCGTGGACATTGTCCCGAAAGCTCGCTATCAAACACATGCCGAATGAACACTTCCTATTCGATACGTACGTCGTAGAGGGGCAGCAAATAGCCATCATACAATAAAACGCGCCACTAACAAAGTAAAGTGGATAGTTAAAAAGTTTTATAAGGCCGCGCGATGCGCGTCGGTCGCCGGTGTGCAAGCCGCTCCACCAGGACCACGCCCCCGTCACGAACCCGCCTCGCCGTTACCGTAACCGACCAATAGCCGTCGAACACCCGCTGCGCTGTCCCACCTACCGGCAGGGCGACCGCCAGCTGACGAAATAATCGTAATACAACTATATACCATATATATGGGTTTGATGGCGCCGTAACTGAAAGGTTCTGTTAGGGGGACTTCCGGGTAGCCTGTGGGTTGCCAAGAGGCCATATTTGGCCATCAGAAGCGTCTCAGGGCAAGCGTTTCTGCTGAAAATGTTCGATTACGTCCTGTCTCAGTCTTTGTGCTCAGCAGAACTCAGAGCAAAGTTGAGCCCTGTCCTCCTATTAACCTTTTGAGGAGCTAGGAGCGAGATCCTAGAACCAGAAACTTTCTAGAAACGCCGCCCTTGTCCAGCTTAACCCCTTCCCAACCTCGATAAGACTTCCCCCTCCCGATCACCTGTCGAATAAAGTATTCGTATGCGAGTACGTATATTATTCATAGGTGTGCGTTAAGAGAACTGTGCGTGTGTGTGCGTGTATGAGTCTGACTCGGGTTTATGACCGATGCGTGGGGATCGTAACCTTCGACTGAGAAAACACACACACACGCACACAGTGATTGACTGAAATACTGCCATGACCTGTCGGTTTTGAGAATGAACGATTTCCTTTCGATTTCGTTTTTCATCCGTCAGCAGCTTGAAAACTCTCTCTCGGTCACTTTCGTCTCTCTTTTGTTGATTTTAAGATACTGACATCAAAACGAAGCCGACAATTCCTCTCTATCACGTGACATTTGGGATTCAAAAACGAAAAAAACCAGAGTACGGTGGAGAAAAAAGTACGTAAATACGTCGGGTAATGGCTAAACTAGAATATCCAGTAGGTTATACATTACGACTGATTTCCATGGAAGATTTACTGGCGACACGGTGCTCGTAGAACATTCTTTATAGGACAGGTTTCAACGGCTGCATTCATTGGCAATCGATACAAGGAGTTTTCAGTTATTCAAACCTTTTCGTCTATAAGAACATTCATATACATCTTTGACGCAAATTTTGCTGCCCCTTCCCAACACATTTTCAGGAATTTGCTCGGGCACGTCCTTCGGGGAGATTTGTGCGAATAGGCCCCTCTCCACATCGAGATTCCTCTTTCTCTGGTAAAGCTCTCTTCACCTCCTACCTACCGTCTTTCACAATTTCTCTGAAAATTCCCTGATAGTGATATAATGTTCACAACACAAAGCAGTTTACGTAATATTTTTAAATCCTCATTTCACAGCTTCTTCTCGCTATCTATCATACGTTTTTAGGGGAACTGCTGGCGCTCGTCCTGTAACTTTTAGTAGAGGGGTTCAAGGATATAGCCAGGAAAACGCACTGAAGTAACTAACACTTCTCATCCTTCCAAATATGCCAGTAGTGAGCCATGTGAATAAGCCACGCATCCTCTTTCATCGTGGTTGCCGTGGAAGCAGCTATTTTCTAGGTTTACCTACGTTCGCTTTTATGCGTACAAGTTTCTAATTTTTTTGCAATTTATCAACAATTTCCGGGCATTAACTAGTGAGCATAGTTAACTAAATAACAACAACAACCAACAATTTGAAGTCAATCTGGGCTTGATCCCTTGAGAAAATGAATGGGCCAAATAAGTGAAACTGAAGCCTACCCATAATTTAGGAGGGAAACCTGGCACACTTGTAATAAACCTTGACAACTTCGAAAGAATAAACCTCAACAACTTCGAAAGATTACTTGCCAGAGGAGCTCTGTAACCAAATTTTTTCAAATGACCTTGAACAAAGAGCTATTATAAGTGAATGTAGAACTTATTAGCTTAGCTGGCAGCTCAGTTAGATTGGCTCAGTCAAGTTTGAGAAGGCAGGGTAATCTGACAGAACTGAAACTTGAAGCGATTTCGCCTGCAGATACATCAGTGTTATTTATTTTATTGCGATACTCCATTTGTAAGAAATTATTGACAAAATCTATTAAGCTGTACCATTTAAGAGGCGACCCAGACGAGACTGAAAACTTGAAAGACACAAATTGGATTCACAATGTAGCCACAAAGTGGCACTAGAAAAGGCACAATCTTGCTGGTATTCATAAAGGATAAGGAAGAAGATTTTACAAAATAAGGGAAACGTTATACAAAGTTCTAATTTTCTAACGTGTCTTATGTCAGACAAGACGGCAGCGTGATTAATTTCAAATGTGGTTGTCCTTGAAGTGCCTGGCGTATCCTACACGTCAAGGAGAAGTCGCAAAAATAGGAAAGTTCAAAAATGTGTGAAATCTACCAATAAGCAGACTGTACGAAACAATCTAGATGACTAACGATAACTAATCACTAGACGTTAAGAAAAGAAAGGACGAAATACGGTCGACAGGAATGTACGCAAACTGTGCCAAAAGTGTACGTCTAAGTAGCGTGAGTATGACTGAGCGATTCAAAATGAATGCAAAGTAGCTCAGGAAAGGGCTCATTCTGTCTCCCTGCGGCATTCGACGCTGTTCTGCTTGAAGGGGGCATTCCGCACTCACTTTGGTGAATCGGTGGAGCTGGGGAGTGAACCAATCTGGTCACAGGATTCCACAGGTTTTCACATGGTGACCTGTATAAGCTTGGCTGTGCGCCATTTTCGCCCCAGCAAGCCGAACGGCGCTTAGCATTCTGTCATTGTAATTGCATTTTGATGATATTATAGGCATGTAAAATTTTTATATGCATTGTATTTATATGTAAAAGATAAAACAATGTGCATAGTCAAACGAGCACATTGGTGAAGCCCATGTTACTCACTTGACCGAGAGCAAAACGTATTTAAACCTGCTAGTAGTTCTTGTCGCGGTCTCACCCGGTTCCACATCCTGAACCTTACCCACCGTTGGTATTCTGCCACTTCTCAAGAAGAAATTAGAATTATTGTGATCATGTCCCTAGGTAGAAGGGCTCCTTGAACCAGTGGAGGATTCGTTGGATAAAACTGGTACCAGCCTCCTATTTGAACATTTTGCGTAAAAATTGGCTCTCCCACACTGAAGCTCGTTCCGTTCGGCTTGGTGAGGACACTAAATGGCACTCGTGAGGCTGTAGCAGTCCCTTCTCTAAAGATCATTAACTTTCTAGCAACTAAAAGGCTCACTTGTAGCCGACTTTCGCAGCTTACAGGAGGTTATGCAGGTCCAGCGGACCTGTTACTAGAGCAGGAACTATCAAAAGTAAGTAAATAACTAAAGTAACTTAAGTAAATTCAAAATGTTTTCAAGCCGAACAGTACAGGACCTGAAGCTTCTTCCCGTAAATGGACATCTTCATGACAGCAGTACTTTTTTCCGTACAAGGAGCCAGGTGCTGCCCCCCCTTTTCAAAAGAACATCCTCTTAACTGCATAAGGCAAATTTTAGACCAAATCATTGCATAAGAGAATTAACAGGATATAAAAAATTGAGACAGAAAATTCCAACCACATTTCCAGGCGGATGTGCTGGCGCTAGGGTAAAAAAAAGTTGCAAGTGAGTTGGTATGCATGAAAATGTATGGGTATATGGTAATGTAATCAAGATTGTCATATAAGATACGGTGAAGCGGTGGACTTTCGGCTCGATAGCGCTCAAAGCATGTGCCGACACGTGAACACACAAACATATGCCTTTGGTACACTTTAATAGGATCATCAGATTAGATGAATCTTAGCACCTGGTGCTACCAAATCATGACCTTAGCAAATAGTGCTCCATCATTATCGCTTTACCCTTTGAAACTTGGGCGTGCTACCCCTCTAGCCCACCCTGGTGACCCACCGTTTCCAAGTCTGTTCTGAGAGAGTTACCGGAGATGAGAAAAAAGGCCCACCCCCACAAAAATGCATTATCGCTACAAAATCAGCAATTCACGAATTTTTGACCGAATTCAGATCACCCAAAGCGTCCCCCTCGAAGAGAACGGCCAAACCGGACCGTCCAGATTCAGTGCAGGTTGGAATGAAACTGTTAACGAACGAAGGCCTCGATCAAAGTTTTCTGGGAATGCGCCATGCACCTGACTTTCGCCCAGAATCGCCCAGCGCCTATTTATCTACACAGTGGATTAAATGCATTGGCCATTGGCCTTTCCTGCTCACAGACTGGTCTGAATCCAACCTATTGAAAGTTGCAATATGATCGACTAGATTGACCTGCCCAGCGTTCGCCCAAAATTATGTGAGATCCCCAGACGCTTGATTTTCAGGCCATTTAAGTGGCAGCGATGTCACTTGCCAATGGCTTACCGTCATTCATGCAAACGGAGTTATGAGCTCGTTTAGTAGTCCCAGAATTATGTAGGATTTTGTCCAAGTGGGCAATCATTCGGAGTCGGTGACCGGTCAAGTGACCTCAGGTCAGGCGGAGATGCAGCGGCGGGTTCTTTGAGCTCGAAAGCGTTCCCCTGGGTCCAAACCCTTCAGTCCAAGGTTTTTTATCTTCTGTGGTCCGACCCTCAGACACTGGAGGTTGCTTAAATTTTAAAAACAATTCTTGAAGCTTAGGAACCTTTGAAATCAATGTAGATTTATCTGAGAATTCAAGGTATTCAAAGATGAGCGCGAATTACGAAGGAGGAGGCATTTAGAAGTTTCCCGAGCAAAACTGGGACCGCTGACATGTAGATGCACCTTTTTGCTCACAGGCTGAGAAAGAAAGGAGCAGAAGAGTGGGCGAACCAATCACCAAATTTTTTGGCGGCTAAAGGGTAGTTCGCAATAGGGTGATCCACCTTTGGCACAAGCAAGTCCTTTCACGTCACCACGACTCTTCACTGCAGCCGTTTTTGCCCCAAAAACAAACGGCACAAGAATATGGAATCAGAGGTACCGTAAGGAAGATGGTGAAAAGCGACTGTGTGAAAGAAGGAAGCCTGCTTGAGCGGGTTGAAGGCCCATTCTCACAGGAACCATGCAACGACTGCGTTGAACAAGAAAGTGCTCACAGGGCCCGTTTGAGAACAGCCTTAACGATCGTGAGGGTTTCGCATCTAAAGAGCTAATACGTCCCTGTCAAGGCCTGAACTTCAATTTCATCATTTGAAGTGGACAGAGGCTTCTCGCGACATAATTTCAGGGATAAAACTCAAGATAGGATGAAAACTCCCAGTAGTTTCCTTTAAATATCTCTCGTAGATCGGATGATTACCCCGAAGGCTGTTAGGGAGAGTGTGACTCATTGCCAGACCTTGAATCGCAAATGAGTCATTATTTAGTGGCACATTGCACATCGGCACTATTCAAGTGCATGGCGCATCCCTGAGGGCTAATAATTACATAGTAAACGATGACAAACCCTGGTCTTAACCTAGCTAGGAAATAAGGCTGATATAGAGGACTAGGGCAGACAAGAATTTCATGCATAAGCAAAATGTTAGCAAAATCCGCTTGTATTTTCCGAAATTTCAACAAAAGAGTAACAGCTGGCATGGACTTGCCACAGATTGCCAGGGCGCTCAATTCACAACCTGTCGATTCGTTTCTCACTTGCACATAATGGCATAAATCGTGGTTTTTTCACGGGCATATTCGCGCACTCGGTGGTACTTAGCCGTGTGTGCCAGCGATTGATGAATCGCCAACTTAATGGCCTACTGTGACGTTGACACGCACTCACTCACTTATAGCTCCCACATGCACACACATCATAAAAGCCTGGGAGGCCTTCTTAACTGCCCAACAGTGTTCTGAGATGGGAGGCACACGCTGCAGAGCAAAATCAAGTCGAAAATTTAGAAATGTAAGTGCCCTACTGGATGATTGTTTGAGCTATTGGAACCCAAAATGAGGGATTCAGAGTCCTGCAGTGAG
>MU930775.1:924-12850 GCA_036418165.1 Cooperia oncophora
AGCAAATGGCGCGCGTGTGACGACACTTCTATGCTGCTCTTGCTGCTACCTGGATATGATACGTTTTGCTTTCTCATGAGAGAGCCAGTTATGGGGTATTGAAAAGGAGACAAAAGGGGAAGGTTCGAGATAAGGAGATGTTCAGGACCATGTGTATTGTGTCCGGTCCTTATGAAATGTCGTTATCTGCCTGGCCAGATTGATTTTTGGCTTTCAGATTATCGACTTCGACGGCGGCCAACAGTTTCTGAACCATAACAGTTCGTTTGGGTCACACCTTCATGAAATGTCAAGTGATGATTGGGGACAGATCGAAAGTACTATTCGCCAACGAACCGGAAAATCGAAGAGCAAAATGTGATTCCCTTCAACGAGGTTCCATAGAGAGCACAGTGATTCCTCCGTGGCCAAAATATTTTATTCTAATAAAATAATTGTTTTGTAAAAATAAAAAAGTTTTATTGCATTTGGAAATCACAAAATCACAAATGAACACAACGGCAAAAGCATTTAGGTATAATAGTGGTCAGTAAGTACACTTCACATCTTGGAGATGGAGTGGGTGTGGCTGCGTATTTCACTTGTATGTGGCAACAGCAGCGCTTTTGGTCGAATATTGCGCTTCTGAGACAAGTGTCGTCATGTCTCCTCTCCAGATGATAGTTGTCTCAAACGAAAGATCTCACCAAAAAGCATCCTATGTCATGATCAAATGATGTACGTGGCCGCACCCACTCCGTCTCCGGGATATGAAGTGTAATTGGGAGCAAATACTTTAAATATAGGGTCAAGATCAAAGATTATCATGGGAAGGCTCTAGAAGGTAGCCTTTAAAGGCCTCTGAACACAATGAAGGCACAATTTTCGTTTTGATGTGAGTCTGGATGTGATTGGTGGACTGCATAGCATCACCAATCAGAGGAAGCGCTTCCTCACATCAGGACCTCTAACAAGGGAGGTCGTTCAGGGCGTGGTGAGCTTTTTCAAAATGGTCTTGTGCATATTGTAGGGGCACATACGAGGACAGAAAACTGAGGTTCATTTTCGCTGCGCGCTTCTACGAATAAAAAAAAAACGTAAAAAATAGGTCGATGGTTCGGATCCCACCGAGGACAAAATTTTGCTTTTTTCTACAGTTTTTCATTTTTTGGACCCATATTTGTCTAAATAATTGGCACTACAAAAACATTCACGATAAATTGAACAATCCTACTTTTATGGAACAAAAACTTGCATTTTCGTGTCTAATTCGTGTTGTTATGCACAGACTCAGCTCTTCGGCGCTATGCCGGTGCCAAATGGCACTGGAACCGAAAACGGAGTCCAGAATCGTGATCAGGACTGTCCATTACCCCCAGGAGCAAGTTTTGAGCGAAAAATTTTTTGACTTTTCGGTCTAGGTGATCGACCATTTGAGTCGGCAAGGTAAGCGACAGTCTCACATCTTCGTGAACCAGCGGATGACGTGTTGTCTGAGCGCTACGGACCTGCGACGCCCAATATACAAGAACCGCAGAAGTTCAAACAATGTATTGAACCGAAATTCGTTTTAGTGTAAATCAGTGTCCCTAACTATCACAAATATAACACCTATTCTTGGCGTCCACGCAATTGACAGAATAGCGGTGAACGTTCCCTATATTGGTGTACATAACGAATTCAATGGAAAGATGATGTGGCCCCAAATTGTCTATAATTGACACCACATCAGAAGTAAATTCCAAATTCCACTCTACCACTTCGCCTATGAGGATCAATGTTCCAAGAACAATCTTGTTCAGTGGTCGTAAAAGATCGAATATAGTTGAATGCATGACTCAAATGAGGTACAGGCTACCTCAGATGTGCCATATAATGTCAAATTATTCGAGTTATATTCATGCTGCGGACACACTAATGGAAGCGAGAACAACGAAATCTGGAAAATGCAAAAAGCCGCGACGCAAGGGGAGCCGAACCATCAACCCCACCTTCACTGCCCAGTTGAGAAACCTTCACTCTATCCACTAGGCCATACCGAATGCTCGACTACTGCTAGCGCTCTTATCGTTGATGAAACCATTGCAAGAAGCCGTTCACCCTTGAGCATATGACCCAAGTTGAAAGCTCACTTGCGGCGATTTTTCGCTTCGATTCAAATAGCCCCTTTATAAGGACCGCCCCCACGAGAGCAACTGGTCAAAGTTGCAAGTGACCTACGCCGTATAGAGGCCCAGAGCGAAGCAGATTCCAAAGATTTCTTTTCACTCGTTTTTACCTTTCCTGGAAGCGCGCAGCGAAAATGAAGCACACTTTTCAGGTCCTTGCATGAGCCCCTACAATATGCAAAAAACCGTTTTCGAAAAGCGCACCACGCCCTGAACGACCTCCCTTGTAAGGACCAAATACCTTGTAATACATGTAACACGATGAGCCGAGAGAAAACAAGTAACAGTGAGAGAAATCTTGCAACGGGCTAGCGAAAAGGCACTATCAAAAATCGGGTGTCATTTGGATGGTCCAGTGAAGTCCTGGCTAGATTCTGGCTAGCAGTGCTAGCTACCTTGCGCGAGTCGTCGCTGCGTTGACTTCAGTCCCAGCCGACACCCACAAAAAATGCAGAACGTTGATGATATGTCCCTCGAAGACGATGGTCATCCCAGAAGGCTTCGTCGAATTTTAATCGTGAAACCCTGAAACTGAAGTGGAACTATGTATTTGACAAACACAAATTTGAAGTGGAACAGCGAAGGATCGGACTGAGGGCCAAAGTCAGATGGTCGCAAAGCAGCGTTCAGACTTTGAGGTGACGAGTGCCTTCGCGCTGTAACGCGCGTCGATGCGCTACAACAGCAGTCTCACATGCTATAGACGCGAACGCACCCGCAGACGGGCATTGATCAGCCATCACCGCTCGTGTTTTGAGCTATGGGATAAAAACAGAGTAGGCGCTGTCCTCACACATTCTGTCCTCTTATTCTCCTATGTTTTTCCCAATACATACGGCATGCGATTCAATACCATACTTGCGTGAATCACCCTCCATTTCCCTCTACACTCCTTCATAAAACACAAACGCGCACGATCTATTCCGGCCTGTTCGTGTCTATTGCACTGGAGCGTTGTTGCAGTTGTAGCGCGTAGACGCGCGTCATCGCTAAATCTGAACATTGCCTACAACGGATTGTTCTCTATGGTGTTATCAAAGACACACTTGCAGAGAAGTTTGCCATTCTTTAGCTAGGCATAAATTTTGGAGATAAGCTGGATCATGCCAGTGTAGGAGTAGATAAATCCCGATTGCTGAAGACGCTATATCTAATGCCCCAGGCCCGGACGAGTATCGAAGAAGCCGCTGCTGCGTAGGGAATGCCAGAAACACAGGGCGGATTGAGCAGGAAAATCTGCGAGACGGCAAGGAAGGCGACCTTGACGAGTGGGCGCGGCGCTTTTCCGCCGGCAACAGCACCCTTGCTGCCCATTATGGAGCCTCGAAAGTGGCGCAAAGTGAGACAGTCTCAGAAATCACAAACCAAACTCTCGTAAAGGGCGGTATTTTACGTATGAGTTGATCGCAGAATGAGATAGGGCTTAACCAACGCGGGGCGGACAACCTGCGCTTGGGAGTAGCTTCTTGAGTGACCTTGTATTTCAATGCCCCTACCTTCCACCTTGTGGCGCGACACTGGTCCAAGGTTCTCCACACCTTTAAGCACTGATTTTTCTCTTATAACTCTTGAATTACGCTCCCATTTCAGGGCACTACCTTACTTCGCTTCCGATTCTCCGCTGCTTATCACTTGACACCATTCCTTAAACTTAACTCTATATACAACAACTTAAAAGATTTTGTTACCTTTTGATCCGTACGATAGCTCCTGTATCGCTGTTTCCTTGTCGTTGGTGTCGACTCGCCTCTTCTATAGGTGGTGGTCAACTTCTTGGTTGGAAGCGGAACATCATGAGAGACTAGTCGTCTCCCACGAGCTCTATAAACAGGTTGAAGAGCCCTCTTCGTGCTGTACTTCTTTTTTGGCTTGAGAATTTTACCCGATGTGAGACCTGATCGCCTTTTATGAAGGACATTTTGATGATGCCGAACTTCTCCATCATTGATTTTGCTGCGAAACGGCCGGTATGTGACCGATGTGCCCTTGAAGGGATGGTGTAAAGTAGCTGAGTGTGCTGGATTTGATGTTGTCGATGATTTTTTAGAAAGAGGTCGTGAAATGAAGGTGTCCTTCGTAAAAGGCAAGGATATCGGAAGGGGTTGATTTAGAGGAGTAGTCTGTGAACCAGTAGACGGTTCTCTGGGTGATGTTAGTGGCGTAATGACAGCTACTGCTTCGGAAAATGGCTGCAAAGTCATCGTAGTATGTTTTTCAGGAATAAATGGTCTAGTGGTGGTGCGTGACATTTTGGGAGAGCTCGTGGGAATAGGGATTGTGTTCGGGGTTGGAAATGGGTCTGACTCATCGACAAACTGAGTATGAGGTTCAGGATAGTCGACGACCGTGGTGGCATCTGTCGTGTCGATATCGCCAGACTCAGAATGATCGGAGATATCAGTGAAATCGTCGCTGATGTCAATAAAGGCCTCGTTAGAGAAACCGATTGGACGAAGCCGTTTGAACTGCGGTTGTTTATGCCCGATCGGTAACAGTCCGCTCCCTTCTGTAGTCGTGAGAGCTGCACTAGGCGTGGAAGTTGGATCCTCCCAGCTCTCAGTGTAATGTGGTTGAAGATCGTTGCTCGAATCGAGGTTTCGCGGCTCTTCTACGCTCGTTTCCATGGATTCTGGAAACAGACTGATAAGGGAATACTTTTGTATACCGATTCCGTGACAACTGGATGGGCGGAGAAATAAGCAGAGATTCATGGACAATGCAGCTTCCTTATTACGTCTTTCCCGAATAAGATATTGTTGAGAAATGGAAAATGACAAGATCTGCTCGTGGTTTACCGCCCACTCAATCCCCGCGGAATGCTACTTTGTGCTTGAATTCATGAAAATATTTAATTTAATTATGAGAAAAACTAGAAGACTCCGGCACTGGGAAGTCTCGCAGAGCTAACAAACTCAATTGGCCCTATCCCGCACCCGAACTGCTTTCTGGGATTACCAGATCGTGGTTTAAGATGCGTTTTCTCTTGGGAAGTTCCCTTTGGTACGTCTGTATCCTGACTTGGGCTGGACAAAGACATAACTTCACTTTTCTTGAGCGGCAGTATCCCAGCGGTGGCTAGCCGCCACCAAGCCCTGCCCATTTCGAGGATGTCGTCCTGGTGCACACCCTAGACCCATACTGGGCAGTTTCTCCTACCGCTGCAGAGACTTTTTGGAAAGTCTCTGCAGCGGTAGGAGAAACTTCCCCAAACTTCCCCGAAGAATTTCTTCCCCAAACTTCGTCCTCTGATACGACACCCCCCACCCCTCAGCCATTGGAATATTCACAACGATGCAGGTATTGCGCGTGAAACAGGAAAAATCAGCTGTCGAAACAAGTCTCCAATTCTCTGCATCCGTATTCCAATTACGACCCTCCCCCCTCCCCCCGCTGGGGATTTTTCAACGTATGATGTGTCCTTCTATTACTACATTTCAGATTGAGAGGATATGTCCGAAGATGAAATAATACTAGTTTTAAATTTGCTATACAATTTTTCATTTCGAAAAACTCAAATTCTTCGTTTCAAACGATAATCCGAGGCTCACCTTGATCATCCGGGTAAATTTCATTGCCACACCTATAACAGAAACTACAGTAGGTGAAATCCTTTAGAAATCTCCAGAGAACTTACCTTATCGATAAGATAAGTGATATCCCCACGAGTAAGTGGAATGTACTAGAAACCATTCCTGCGTCTCCAAAAGGTGACTGGGTTACAAGTGGCGTGCCAACTGAGCTATAAATACTTATAGAATTTTTCGGCGCAGTGTGCCGACGAGGAGGGGCGGGGGTATTTTGAACTTCCGCTGCTTCGCGTCGTCAAGTTTTGAAAAGTATTTGTAGGCTGACGAGTGGTTTCCACAAACTTTGACACTGTCACTCCATGGCTTCACAAAACTTCACATATTTTTACCTGATGGCTCGACACGACAATGGGAAGCAATGGAACTTCTGAATGCCCCCATCCCCACTGCCCGTCGCGTAACTGCGCCAACTTTACGATTACGAGTAATAACAAACTTGGAATTCTAACTACAGTTACTCTCAGGAGATCGACTGAATGAATCAATTCAACCCGTCCAATCTCAGGATAAGCCATGCCTTTGAAGTCATCAAAATGGTAAAAGCATTCATTGCGGTAACAAGTGACTGGTAAACAACCGAAAAGAAGAAGTAAAAGTTGAAAAATGCAGCCTCTGCTGCATGCTGGATTACTTCTTGTTACTAGTCCGACTCCTACTGACACAATTAAGTGAAATCTTATGGAGCCATAAAGGTGAGGCGACTTCCGGATCCCAACTAGAAATAAACTTCTCATTTGCACAAAAGGACATTGGAAGGGCGCTATTTAAAGGCTGGTCGCTTTCACGATAGTTTCCTGCAATAACTAGGGACGAGAGGGTTCTCAACCTTCAAGATTGTAGTTGTCTACACACTCACAGTGACTTATCAGGAGAAAACGCAAAGAACCTAGAGAAGAAAATGGCTCTAAATAGAGCCTCCATTTCTGCACTGGTTTCGAGCAGTAAGCGAGTTCAAATAGAAGAGAGAGCTGGTGAGACAACGAGCTCAGAATAAGGGACCAGACGACAGGCAGATGAGGATGAAAATAAATGCACGAAAAATAAAAGGCACCCAAATTCGGCCATAAGCAAACGGAGATGATCTCACTGCTACGAGGAAAAAGTAGATTGTTAGAAAGTACAGTCGTCATCATTGCGGACTGTCGGGGCGGCACAGCCGCGCTGCAAGGTGACTCGGTGACAGTGAATCAGCTTCGATGGAATTCAGCTGCAAATTCCATTTTTTCAGCTCTTCAAGCTTCTAAAGTGGAAGGTGAGTTATTCTGAACAATTTTGAATTGTACTGGCTCTGATTTCCTTTATTTTTATGTCGATTATTATGCTCTTTTCCTTGTATTTTGCCTTATTTCAGGCATTTATTCAAATGGCTTACATTCTTTCAGATTCATTCAGAGTCAGTACAATTTAAAATTGTTCAAAATAACTCACCTTCCACTTTCGAAGCTGAAGAGTTGAAAAAGTGGGAATTCGCAGCCGAATTCCATGGACAACATGCAGACTTGATTCGGCGTCACCGAAGCCGAAGCGCCGCGGGGTGTCGCGGCGTCACATTGCAGCACTGGCTGCTGCCGCCCGGCAGTCCCTAACGGGCGCGTTTGATCTTTGGCGGCAGCGTACGCGTAAGGGCGGTAGCGCAGCGTAAGCCGTACGCGCTTCCAGCGCTACCGCCAGCCGGCCGAGTGCCGAAGAGAGGATTGCATATCGATCTAGGCTTCACCAGGGGGCGTCAGGGCCAGCGGCACGCTGGCGTACGCTAGCGCTCGCCAGCTTTTCTCCAGCGTTTCACCAGCGTTTTGTTAGCGTTTGCAGCGGCAGGGGAGTAGAGACTATGTGCGCCGTCGAGAGAAGCGGCAATCACGGCTGCTATCGTAGCAGACCATGTTCGGCCGTCGGAGGACGCAGAAGCAATGTCGCATTTGTAGAGGACTATCGTCGCGTCGGAGACGGCAGAGAGCCAATGTGGCACGTAGAGACTTATCGTGGGCCGTCGGCGACGGCAGAAGCGATGTGCCATTCTGTAGAGACTAGAGGAGGCGAGTGGAGACGCGCAATCGATGAGTTTTGTACCCTCCAGCTCTCCCATAGTCTCTACTCCCCTGCCGCTGCAAGCGCTAGCAAAACGCTGGTGAAACGCTGGAGAAACGCTGGCGACCTAGCTGCACGCTAGCGTACGCCAGCGTGCCGCTGGTGACGCTGGTGAAGCTAGATCGATATGCATCCTCTCTTCGGCACTGCCGCTGGCGTACGCTGGAAGCGCTACGCTACGCTGCCGCAAAGTATAAACGCAGCCTAATGATGAGGACTATACAAGCGAGCGTACAAACTCGATAAACATGCACAACGGTATGTATACACAAAAAACAAAAAAGCCGTATCTGGTAGGGGGTAGAGCTAAACGCAAAGAAATTAGAGAAGTAAATGGCCTAAATAGAGCCTCTATTTCTGCAGTTGGTTCTGAGCAGTAAGCGAGTGCAAATAGAATAGAGAGCTGGTGAGACAACGAGCTTAGAATGAGGGACCAGAAGACGGGCAGATGCAGGTAAGTGTGGATCTATTTATCAAGAAGAACCTTGAATTCTATAATTATAACTATCGGTAGTCGTAGTTGTGAATAATTGAAGGCATGACTGCATTGAAATTCCTATGAAATAATGAGAGGCATAAAAGCAACGAAACAAAAAAAAGAGACTGCATTCCGTAAGGGCAGGTATATGCAGCTGGGCATGAATTCTTCAGTGGGAGAGTAGGGACCGAATCGCTAGGAGACATGTATCTTGCTCGGTAATTGCTTTACATTGGTAACTAGCGCACCCCCCCGCACACCTTCCCCCTCCCCTTCCCCCTACACCACTCAATTGAAGTTTGGCGCAGTTCGGTTGGCTGGGACACCGAAAAGCACTCAGGGAAGCTTGTACGGACCCCCACGTGAAGATCTGTGAACGACTGTGACAAAATTGCCTCATCTCTAGAGTGCTGCTGTAGCCGTAACGGAGATGATACAGCAACATTTCCTTAGCCCGTTCCAGGTCGGCGCATCCTCCAAAGAACAAACAGGTTATCAAAAGAAGCATGTTAGGACAGCTGAAATGGTGTAATCAGGTGATCAGGAAAGAGAAGAGTCCCTGGAGATAGCTCGAAAAATAGCACATTCCAGTGGCTACCAACCAAGAGGCAAGTGCTTAAGTGGGCCATCCACTAGAACTAACAAGGTCTTATGACCGAGGGTTGGGTGAACGTACCGTGTTTCCTACCCTATGTAACTGATGAGATCAGCGCTGCTTGAGATGGTCTTTGCGCAGATGTGGTCTCGACAATATGGTTCGGTAGTCGAGATCCCTCCTGCGAGCCTCAAGCAGCAGCTGATCCGCAACCGCGGGTATGATCGCTACTGCCCAACCCCACATTGGGCTATCTGTACTTCTGGGTGGGAAGGGGACTGCATGCACGAGTTCTGTCAATGAGTACCTTGGTGAGACTGGACGGCCCATGTGCTCCAAGGTAAAGGAACACTTAGGCGGTCTGGGTAGGAGACCCCCTGGGTGGCCATGCCATGGAGGCGCGGAGTTTGGTGGCTGTGAATATTCTGATGCGAGAACCCCAGACTTCTGCGAGCAAGATTGTGGAGGACTTAGGCTCGTGGGCTTCAGTTGCCATCGGCTACAAGTCAAGGGGCTAGGTCAGCTGAAGCCAACCAGGCGAAGTAGTTTAACAGTGGTCTCAGCCAGAACCTGCTGTGCATTTAAAGTGGGTCATTTTGTGGTTGTGGTCTATGACACGTTTCTAGGCCCCTCTGGTCTACGACGGACTGAACTGGAGTTTAAAGTGATATTCAGGGGTAGTTCACACTGATCCTTGACTTTTCCATGCTCTGACAAAGACGATAACGCCGAAACGTTCAAGGATCAAACCGGGCACCGTTCGGCGACAGGGGGCGGGGGTAACATTTTGCAATTTTGCAATTTCGCTGCTTCACTAGTTCCACTTTACGAGGCTCACTCTGGTGAAAACCTGTGAACTCTTGTGAAGCTGGAACAAACTGCTGAGCCATCATGGTAAAACCTGTCAACTCAAGAAAGGCTCTCTAGATGGGTGGACACGTTGATGGGAATTAGCAGAATGTCCCCCCCCCGTCGTCGAAGTGCCCCTAAAACTGTCACATCATCTTGGTTACGGCTACAGCAGCACCCTAGAGAAGACCTCACATGATGCCAACATTCATGGAGGGTCGAACGTGGACGCTCATGAAAATTGGCTCACTTCTACCAATCCGCAGCTACACAGTTTACAAGTTTTGTCAAAGGGAGACCTGTACAGTAACATGGAAAAACTGTGAAGTACCCCCTCCCAGCCGAACAGCTCCAATTCGTCTTTCAACATCTATCAAAATGTGAAGAACTTGCCGAAATATTACAATGGATGTTCTCAATGTGTCCCATTTTGTCGGTCAAGGCGCTCAGTTCAAAAGTACCCATGAGGCAATTGAAGCGAAGTCCACCCAAAATCGTTTCGTTGCCTCTGTGAGGCCTCAGTTCTAAGCGAAATGGTCCCACCCGTCCCTTGCTCCTGAGCTGAATGGAGCCTGAAATTTTTGTGAGATCGGTTTAGTTGTTGGAAATTAGGGGTAGGGGGCGCTGTTTGTCGACGGGGGGGGCATTTTGTACTATCATTGCTTCCTCAGTTCCGGTTTACATGTCTCACTCTGGCGAAACCTGTGAACTCTTGTGAAGCTGGAACAAGGTAGTCAAGCCATCATGTTAAAACCTGTCAACTCGAGAAGAGGCTGTCTAGATAGGCCGACACGTCGATGGGAAGTAGCAAAAGTGCAAAATGCCCCCCGTCGACAAACTGGGGGGAGGGTTCTTATAAGAGCATGATGTTACTCACCGCCGCGACTGCACACGACAATTAAGAGCAGCCAAACCGATCAAGAGGAATTTAATGAGAGTTCGTGTTAGCAGCTTGCTGAAACGCAGCACTTATGGGCACAGGACATAAACATAAACGAATGTGAACGTAAATGTCTGATTTTTCACGCCTTCTAAACCAGTTCAGCAGCTAAGCGATAAACACCAACAAATACATTAGGACGCACAGTGTAAAATTTAGTGAAAACTGGCATGTCCTAGCTGGAGAGCTTCAGTGATGGATCCTTATCCCTTTTCGAAAAAAGTGGAGTCGCAGTGGAGTGGAATAGATCAACCCCTCTCCCCTGGGATGAAAAGATTTCCGCTTCTATCAAATCGGTAATCTCATTATCTCAGAGGATGGTCACCGATTTCACTTCACTGATTTAAATTATTGAGCCCCAAATTATTGATCAAATTTAATCAGTTCATTAATCATGTTTTTAATCAGTTCATCAATCATGACGCTCTCTTTTTGTTGTTCTAGAGCAGGTTTTAGTTCGTTTTCTATCAACTGGTTCTACAGTCTTAAAACTCATGATCCTGCCGGTCATCATATGGTCTGGTACTTTTTTGATTGTTGAGTCCCCTCCTAGTTGTTTTTCTGATAGGCAATGTAGCCGAACTAGTACTTGTAGTGGGTCGGAATGTCTAGCCCCCCCTGACCATGAAACTTCGGGAAAATTTGAAGGCACGCTCCTCGCGAGGGATGTGGCTTTGATAGAAGGTTGCCTCGTTTGGGGAAAAATTTTCCCGTTTGTTGACTTTTCGCAGTTTTTCCTGTTTCTTGTGTACTACATACAGTCCTCTTCATTGCAGACCGGTGGGGCGGCTGAGCCGCGTCACGCGCTGCGCGGCTCACCCGCCCCACCGGTCTGCAATGAAGAGGACTGTACCTAGTATATACCTCTCCCCCCGCTCGACCGCTCGACAGCAAAATTTTTGGGGGAAAGTAGGAAAATTTTTGTTAAATTCGGAAGAAGTGGTAGGAAGTTTGGGAAAACCTAAGACATTTCCCCGTTTCACATTGGTAATATACTGCCCCCTTCCCCGCTCGACGGAAAATCGCGTGAAAAAGTGAGAAAATGTGGGAAATTGGTAGGTAGGTGTTGGAAGAAGGGGGGAAGGGTTGTACCGAGGCCCTCTCCTAGGTGGAAGGGTAGTTCTGACACCGTTCCTCGAGGGGCACGATGCTGTACCCTGTCGCGAATTCACTTGCAATCCAAAGTGTGGAGGGGGCATGGGTCAGGGCACACCATTGGTTGGGGATTTTGTTGAGTCCGTACGA
>MU930787.1:15469-26763 GCA_036418165.1 Cooperia oncophora
TGCAAAATGTCCCCCGTCGCCGAACTGCCCCGAGTTTTTGTTCTTAAGGCTAAATACGGCCACACGTCTCCGCCTCCCCTACGACCAAGTATGAGCCTTAAGGTGCATTCCATTGAAGCGACGCGACGGCCAATAATTTTCCTTGCCTAGCTCATCGGAGGTGTCTGCTCCTCCTCTCCCTCCCCCTCCGCTCCACGGCAAAAAAGGTTCTGAGAAGAGGTCATGCCGGGGCAGGGTACATCACTGTTGGAAGAACCGCGTCCGGGTTGAACCTTTGCGTTTTGTTCTTCGTTGGTACGTCTATTCTCTTTATCTTGTTCAAGGGATTTGTTGAGGATATCGATTATGTTGACATAAGAGTTTGGCCTCCATGGCCTGGGTTAAATAACAAGTCTTGGATAATGCAGTTCCCAGTAATAGTGGGTGAGGGAGGGATCCCCGGGCACTCGGTTCATGCCACAACGCTTTTCCTCTGTATTACCTCCTCCGCTCTAGTCGACAATACTCTAAGCCGTACAAAACCTGCGGGTCTAAATTTCACTCATCATAACGCGGTCAGCAGGAGATAGGGTTTTCGGTCTGGGGTCTTACTTTTGCCCATAACTCAGCGTTCTTGTGATAGCTTTCTAAGCGCGTACTACGGTGTTAGACAGCAGTTATCATATTAAAACAACATCTCGCATTATAGTTAGAAATACTGTGTAGAGCCTAGACCATTTTTTTTGTATTTCTCGTAAGCCATATGTGATTGCCGTGCACCTCATTTCCTTCCTCATCGACATAATTGCAGTCATGCTCGGGTACTGGAATAGTCTCGACCCTCCCTGGGAATTCAGGACATTTTTCTATCAAGAGAATCTAAAAAGCTGAATTGAAGGGTCTCAAAAGCTCTAGGCGTCGACCAATTCCTCTCTGGAGTGGGCCACGACATCTTTTGCCCATTCACTCTGGGCTATAGTGATTGCTTTGCTGGCGGCGATGCGGCCTCTTCAATAGGTGTACTGGCCAGCAATGATTGCTCGAACAAGTCAATTTTCCATACTATCAGAAAACTTTGGTGCCACTTAAGTGACCGCATAGGGTTGAAATTCCATAGCCCTGATTTCACCGCGCTGGAACTTACCCAGGACTTGAGCTCAGGTCACGCAGAAGGTGAGCAGCAGTAAGTGCTTCTACACCTTTTCCTCAGATTTTCTCAATTTTTTGCTCCGGAAAGGATCTTGGCTTTCCTGAGATATGAATTGACGACTATCAATCCATTGGTTAGACGGAAACTATATGCTATTTTAAAGCTGTTCGGCTTGGAGAGGGCATTTTGGAAGATATACGCTATTTGAGTGCCGTTCGGCTTGAAGGGGGCACCTTCGAAACACCTTCGAAGCAAACACATCACTTCATAAGGCTTGTGAACTCTTGTAAAGCTTAAGTGGTGCGAGTGAGCCGCATTGGTCACAGGAACTTACAGGTCTTCTCAAGGTGGCCTTTTTAGGCTTAGCTTACTTCTACTCGGTGTCCCCACCAAACCGCACTGCGCCTACTATTTGTTAGATATCTATGATTTTTATGAATATTTGATCTTCGTTACCGTCACCTAGCCTGCTATGTGGATCACGAGTGATATTTGATTAATCGTATCTATCTCTGATTGGCTGTTTTCAGGCCAACCAATTACAATTCACATCAAGGTACTCTATTGTGCAAAGTCCACATGCTTGAAGTGTTTCATCCGGAAATCGCAAAAACCATGGATCCAGCAAACACCGAGGGTGAGTGATATTGGTATGAGTGGTCAGCGCGCATTCGCAATGAATGAATAGCCGCGATGAATAATGAAGGATCGCATGACTGAATGAATTAATCACACTCGACAGGACCTTCCAATTGTGCGATAGAAGTGAAAGGTCCGTATTAGTAAGCGGGCGGAAGGTGATAGGGGAATGCAACGGAATTCTGAAAAAAATGAAGGCACTCCTTAGCTTGACTTTGATAATGTTCTTCTGAGCCAATGAGATTTTGGAAGGGACTTTATTATGGGCCTCACATTTAGGCCAGATCGTCGTCCTCAGAGGCCAGGTCCCCCACCATGAGCAGAATGAAACCGCTCTTTAAGTGCTCAATAATAAAAAAGTTGTTTTAAGACTTAGCTGAGCGGTTTCAACCCGCTCATTCCGCTGTGGGCTTGGCCTCTGAGGACGACGATCTGGTCGAAACGTTAGGCCTACAATAGAGTTCCACCCAAAATCTTCGTTGACACAGGAGATATTATCAAATTCACGACAATGGCGAGGTTATACGAAGAGAGAAGAGAAGAGAGAAGCTGGAAACTATTGGAAAAACTCCCTTAAGCGTCGCTAGAGTCCTGCGTTTCTTCTGATCTCACGGAAAACGGGAGAACGATTGTGGGCCAACAAAAACACTCACAGGTCGCCCAGGTGTGTAAGGTGTGAATTTTACTCAGAGCAGAAACGGGAAAAACACGGTTCACTTTTCCCCACAACGACTAGTTCCTACACCGAGTAACATCTCTAAGTGTCTTCCCTTACCGGTTATCCGAGCAGGCTGTGTAGCAAATGAAGCTAATAGTAACTGCGCGCCAGATAGGTGAAAGCCAACTCGTTTCTGGATTGTTAGCCTTCTTTGGGGGCTTTCCTCTTGAAGTAAATATGTTGAAGCCTCCGTCAGAACATCCGTCAGAGTAAACTTCGTCAAGACTGTGAAAAGTGGGAGGAAAGTTTTCTCAATTTCTGTCAGCCTTCGGAGCAATTTTGTATTCTTGTAAAACCCTGCAGGACCTGTTACGTGTTACTCGCTACCACCACTAATTTTCAAAATCTTGGCCATCATTTATTGCAAAAGTGCAAAGAAGCGATTGTGAGCCAGGGGGGATGAGGAGTTTCCTGACCGTAACTTCCAGGGTGCTTGTAGAAAAGGGGCACACACCACTCGAATTCCTTGAACCGTAGGCTTGGGCAGCCGTATTTTATATAGAACATATTGTGCGAATAGGTTATTTCGGCTTGCATATTTTAGTTAGGAACAACTGTCATCGTCTTGTATTGGGCGAGGACATGACTAAAACGGTTTCTCAGTTCGTTACGAATAGACTTTTGGGAGCTTTTGTCAATAAACCATGCAGTTTTGTAAATCTTTTATACAAAGTTTCGAAAACCGCATATCGGGATCATAGTATCTGAAAATGTGGGTCTCACAGTTCCTCAGAGGTAATACGATCAAACTGAATAACTTTCATAACACATTTTGAACAATGTGGATAAGCCTTGTACATTTTGTTACACCCTAACACAGCCTAGCGTTGTTTTAGGCCCAGAGTGTAGTCGTAATTCTCCTTAAGCAATATAAAAGCGCCTTAGCTCATTCCTCGATATTTTGGGCCGTTTTAGAAGATGTTTTAACTGAAAACTTTGCAACTAACCATTAGAAGAGTTCCACGGAACATTTTGGGCGGATCCGCATTCATGGGGTGAGCGCTAGGTTATCCCTTGCGCCTCGATAATTTCTCGCACGCGGTATATTGGCGCTGCAAAAACGCTTACTTGGTGGCCATTCTTCATGTTGCATGACGCGGTATAATCACCGAATCACGAGTTGGTTTTTACGGGCCAAAAACACTAAAAGGAATTCATTTCTTTGAAGAGAACGTTTTTCTGTGCTCAGTTTCGGTTCTGCATCTACTGCTCGCTGCCTGTAAAATAATACAGTGACGCGAAGTAGTGGTCTCATATTATAAGCCAGCGTTACTTGTTTTCAAAGACCAGGGAATCATCACTTCTTTTTTTCCCCAGACGCCGAAAAGGTGGGCAGGTGAGGAAGTCGAGTTTGTTCAGAGGCACTCTGAAATTCTAGGACTGTTGGTGCTCAAAGCCGGAATACGCTCCCCCCCAGGCAAAAGGCTCGAGGTTGAGCATGCATCTTCACTAGAGCGCCCATGCATTTCACTGCATTCCATCGTGGGTGCCAGTTTAGTTTGTATTTACTGCGAAGAGGGATTCGGCAAAGCAGAGGCGGTACGGCGCATCTTTGCTGGATTCCCCTACCTTTGTACCTCAAACCGCTATTCACCGCTCATTCTATGACCCATGCGGGAAGCAATGGAAGTGGTGATGCTAAAAGTCAATGTTTTTCCGCTGCCTGAAGTGCAGGGTACTACTTCCAAGCACGTTTTTAAGATTCTTAGTGAAAAAAAATCAAAGGAAAAAAAATCAAGCTTTTCGCCCGCATCCCTTTCCAAACAGTTGATTTTCATCTTGACAACTCAGCCTTTCTGGGCATTTTGGGCTACATTTTGGACTGGGTGTAGATCCCTCCGTATCAATTTCAAATTTAGAATATCGGCCGCGTTTGTTATCTGGTGCGGCACTGTATCTGTAGTGTATATCTGCGAGTGTTATGATGAACCGAGGTGAAATATCTCTCATCGAACTGTACAACACCATCTACTTTCCAAATATTGGCCCGGATAATCGGTTCTAGTGAGAACACTGGGTTTAATTTAGTAGTACAGAACAAACTGTGATTGATCTGTTCCCAGTGGGACCCTATGAAGGACTTACATAGTTCCGAGAGCTCTAGATTGCGCTATCAGCGATGAGAAAGTGCGCGCCTTAATTACTCGGGTAAAAAACAAAGAATAGAAAAGGGAATAATGGACTTATTTCTTTAGTATGCATCACAAGTTTAACTTTCACAAAACTCATGGAAGGATTCACAAGTGTATACGAAAGAAGCAAAGCTCGCGTTAGCCAATTGCTTTTCGGGGTGCGCCATGAATTTCACTTCCACATTAAACTAATTAATTGAATTTTTCCACGTTTTAAATGCGATAAGACCTAGACTTATGGGAACAGCCGATGCACGAGTTTGTAATTGATCCTCGTAGATGAATCTGGTACCAGTTATCAAGCAACGCGGCCTGAACGAGGAACGATCAAGACCTCTTGAGCTCAACGATTGCTCGTTAAGCTGCGATTGCCCTTACCACCTACACCAGTTCCATCTTCATGGAGTGCTTTAGGCCTTTTATAATTTTCTTGCGGATAGGCGATGTCACTTTCACTCCGACAACTGCTCTACTCGTTTACTTACGTTTGACAGGGTAAAGATACATTGGTTAGTAAGCAATCTCCTATCATCATAGCGCAGAATTTGGCGCCGCACCAGACCCACTTTCACACATTCACCTCACCTCACCAATCATTTTATCACTTCCAGTCTACGATTGGGAGAGAATTTCAGTAAGCAGAAAGTTCATTTACATTTAAAAATACCCGCCAGGTTTTTGGTAAAACATAGAATCTCTGAAGTATTGAATAGCTGTTTTGTGAATGGGAATCTGGACAGGCTAACAGCTTCAAATTAATGGTTTATCCTTTAGAAGACGAGCATCCCGAAGACGATGAGGATGACGAGTTTGCGGTTACCAACAAGCCAAAACAGCTGCATGGAGTGGTCAAATGTAAGCATGTTTGCCTCTTTGTATTCATATGTTGGCAGTTCCTATCCATTGTTTTTATTTCTGCCCTTCTTCCTCGACTCCGCCAGCCAATCAATCATTTCTTTTTTGTTTTCCTCACCAATCTCCATGTTTTTCAACTCTCTTGAGACTCTTTTCATATGCCATCATTCATGACCAATTTCTCGGGGTTCGACCAATCTGTTTCGCTCGCCGCTGTTGGTTGACACCGCTTAGCTTTTAGTGCCAATGTATTAATGCTCGTCTAATAACCGTAATCCCCTCATGATCGCACGCGAGAGAATTGTGTCCGTTCGTTCTCAACAAGTGCGATTGTTTATAGCGCGTCCAATCCCGCTTTGTCGCCGGGATGACCCTAGAAGAAAGCGAGAGTGAAGGGTGTCAGACAGAGGTGGCTACTGGGGTGATCATCCGACTTGTTGAGGTCATTTCAACAACGTACTCAACATGGCATCTCCACCCTATCACCTGAGGTATGGCGGTTATCAGTACCTTTCAAATGCGCAATTCCTCGGAGGTCTATGTTTTGTATTCCCTTTGAGAAGTAGAAGAGTTGTTGAGAAGAGAAAGGGGAGAGAAGTTTGATTGCTATCCTGCACAAGCATGCATTTAAGCGGGCCGTAATTTATAGTTACGCATATTCTTAAGTGAACGGCCTCATCTTTCAATATGAGTCCAATACTTACTTCTATCCAACGGGTAAGAAGTCCAAGAGAATTTGACAGAAGTCGGTCTATTGAAGGTGACGCCGCTCTTCGGAGACATGAAGCACGGTAATTTAGAATCGGTCTCAAATAGAGCAGGGGTTCTTTATAAAGGAAAAAGTGCGAAAAAGCAAATTGAAACCTTCAGAACCTGCAGAAAATCCTTCGTTAGACACGATTCAGAGGCTTTTTTGGACGAGTTACCCATTGGCATCGTGCCAATAATCGCTACCGTAGTGCTCGTGCAGCATGCTGTCGCTTCTTATCAGTCCCTTCGCTTCATATTGTGCTTCGCTGAGCGTCAGCATCGGTCGGACATTTGGGGGTGGGCGGGCGCGATGGGCGTCCGAGTCGGTACGTTGAGGCTTGATAGGGTGCTGTAGGGGTACCCACCCTGGAAAAGACGCCACGCAGTGTCTGCTCAGAAATCTGAATTCTGTCCTTACAGGCGTATTAATCCTACACTTTTGGAGACTTATCGTGCCACTTGTCTTCAAGGCAGGATTGGACAGCAAAAATGTCTGATTTCTCGGGTTTCGAAAACATGGTGGCCAATATCCAGACCAGCCTGTTAAGCCTATCCTGCACTACTATTAGGATTTTTTTCGCAATCTTCCTGCCTAGATGGAGGAAGTAGTCATACAAATTGTAGACACTATTTACCCTGTACTGCACCAGTCTTCGAAATTTAGTTCAAATTTCGAATGAATGATCTCCCCGTGAGTAAATTTGACACCAGAATGCTGTCCTCGGCCGGGCTCCCTAAACACAAATGTTGCACTAGACTGGCGTGAAAATGCTTAGAACATGTGCCATAAGCGGCAGCGCCAGAAATACCTGTGGCGCTGGAGCCTTTTGCACGCTACCAGGCACTTTCTTTTAAAAAGAATATGGTGTTTTAGCCAGATAATGTCACCCGGGGATGAATTTTGGACCAAATCTTCTCTATAAGAAATTGTTCAGTCAAAAACTAGTTGAATTTTGAAGAGGGATCGCTGGAAGGGTAAATAGTGCCAAGTGTGTCATATCCAACTTGGAGTTTACTCTATTTACTCTATTTTAATATAGGGCAGTACTTCAACCAGTACAGCAATCACCCGGTGCTTCTAGAAAGAGCCCCCTAAAAACCCTATGGGGCTAGAACAGTCATTTATTTCTCAGAACTGGTTTTCTGCCTTCTCTGGTGATGGAAAATTTAATTAATAAATCGCCTGAAGCCAGTCGCCTCCGGGGGTAATATATCAACGATGGCAATGTTTAGCAAATGATGCCTTTCTAATCAGCCGTCGTCATGAAAGGGCAAATTTTGTCGAAATACTTCGAGAGCCTTTCCTAAAAACTGTGTGCCCATAGCCTTCTAACAAAGTTTAAGAAATCGAGTTCTGTCACTGTACTCGTTGTAAGGAATGGAGGTCAAATTGAACCCACCTCTATTTCAGATGCGGTTCAGATTTGACTCAGTTTATAAACTCCAATGACCAAGCTCATGGGAGGGATTAGAACTGGCACAAGTGCATATTGGGAAAGTGGTCACTTATCGCCCTAGTGATGTTTATTTCTTTTTCAGGCCCGTTGAATAAATGGACATTCCCTAGCAGCCGGCCTCCTCCTCCTACATTTATTGTTCCACACTCGTTGTTTTACGGTTCTTTGGACTTGAATCCGGCGTGTTACTTCTTCACAAAGACCTTTTTCTCACTTGTTTCTTACCGCTTTCATCGATCACGTTTCTTTAGTGTACTCCCAGTGAAAGGCCACTTATCGTGTCCATCAATCGTGATGGGCCAGACAAGTGCAGAAAACGATCCACTGTTGATTTCTTTCACCATCGCCTGTACTTGCACATCTGGCGAAGAATGGCGCATTTGGGCAACAAAAAGTGGTTATATTGGAGTAAATGGAAGCTTATGGAAGCCTGGCTGCTTCACCTGCGAGAGATCGCCTGCACTAGGAAAAGAGACGTTATGGGCAGTTTCCCACTTGAAATATAGCCTCTCCGTGAACGCTCATCTCATCAAACTTGACATCGTAATGTTTTGCCTTTATGGAGGCGGAATCGTACGAATTTTCGATGCTTTGGCGTTTTTTGACCGGTGAAAATAATCATGATCTTCTCACAATTTTAAAAGCAAATCTCAAGCGTCCCAAAGCTACCCTTCAGAACGCAGAACGCACTTAACTATTATTTTTAGTAGTCAGTGAATGAAAGCATGTGAGGGAGCCTAGGCGTCTCGCTCGTTCCTGCTGAAAAGTTTCTCACTTGCCTTCTCATATAAAAGCCGTAGAAAAAAAATTGAAATATATATAAAAGCATGAAAGGATAAAGTCTTCGCCGTCGATCATTGGGAGGCGACACGACATTCCTGTATCCTTCAAACCTCGTAGTTGCTTTATTGGAATGCACGATGTGGCCTACAACAATGATATGCGGGGCCAGCGATGCATACGAAATCAGTGTTCTGTCCCCCAGGACGAATCTGGTACCAGTTGTACCGTCCGCGGGAGCTAGAAGGCTTGGTTGGCCGGAGTCAACTAGGGATTTGAACCCAGGACCGCGCGAGTGGTAAGCGCACCACTTGTCACTACATCACCCTTGCCCATGAAAAACCCAGCCAAAATATGATTACTGTCCTTTGGGGTGACGGTGATATGGCGGGGCGCAGTTCGGTGATGGGGAGGAGGGGGGGATTTTGCGCTTCGATACTTCTTCGGACATGTCGACCCATCTAGATAGCCTTTTTCTCGAGTTAACTGGTTTTACCATGATGGCTTGACGAGCTTGCTCCAACTCTGCAAGAGCTCACAGGCTTCACCAGAGTGAAACTTATAACCGGAACTAGTGAAGCAATGAATGTGCAAATGCTTCCCCCTGCCCGTCGCCGAACTGCGGCTAATATCGGTCGGGAGGTCCACCGTCCCATCCCCAGCGATATAACAGGCGCTTTGAGAGCATGGAACAAATATTAGAAGAGGCTCTCGATTCTGGGGAGATCGCTTGACCTGCCCAAGATTACCTTGAGACGAATGGTCTATTTTGCGGGGAAAGGTCAGGATTTTTAGGTGGGCACTTTGAAGACTGGACTGTGGGAACGAGGTTTTTATAGTCACAGTAATCCCTATTTGTACAGGAGGGCGCCGAAATTATCCATGCGTGGCTACATAGGCAGACGGCGCAGTGATCATTGTTCGCTTATAGACCTTGAGCAACAATGGCTCGTCAAAGCGACATAAGCGAGTAATGTTACGGGTTATAATTACTGTCGTTTCCAGTTTTTGAAGCAGTTCAAGAGATTCCTTGGCTGATATTGTTGGAGGGTTTTACAGGGTCTCTCGCTGAAGGAGCACAGGTGTTCTCAGGCAACAGAACGGACTCGTCCGATGAGGGTCCCCAGCGGGGTAATTTAAGAGGAACGCTCTCTACCTTACTTTGCTCGAAAAATGCCTTTCGTTAATTGATGTTTTCTTTAGTTGACTTCTATCGTTTCCTGTTTCTACCGCTTCATGTGCGCTATGTTCCCCCCCCTCTGTGCGACAGTTTTTTTAGGAAAAAAGGAAGAAATTTTGTGAGATATAGTAGGTAGCCGGAGGGATGGGGAACGGGGTCCAGGGTCCACCGGACAGGAAGTTCTAAGGGGAGGGGGTCGTCTTCTGGTAGAATTCTCCTCAACAGCATGACGTGCTTCGATTTATATCCTATAGCATCACACGTGAATCTACATTTTTGTATTTTGCATTAGTTCATTAGGTTTACATTTTTTCGGCTTCTAGGACCTAATTAAGTTTACGACTACTTTCATTTCTGGTTAAGTAAATTAGGAACGCCATGAGCCGTGAAGCCTTCTTGCTCTCTTGCTTGCGTAACATCCTTCAGGCGTGATCTTTCTTTAAGTTGCTAGTTTGACCCGTTCAGTTGGAAAGACTAACCCGGAAACCAGACCGAGGGGACCATATGTAACCCGTCCAACCAGTTAAAGAACCAATTCCCTAAGCGCCATTAAAGCATTTTTACGAACGGGTGGTCTGCCGCTTATCTCGGTTACATCTTTACAGACGTCGTTAGTCAGCGCTCATAGCGGCGTGAAATTAATGCGCCGCTTCATTATGTCAAATGGGACCATCTGGTCCGTGGAATTGTCAGCCCATAGCAAGTGATTGATGAAGTCCGTTACCGCAATGCCATTGACAAGTTTTACATATGACCCTACAAACACGGTACAGCATCGTGATTGTGAAATGGTAGTGTAGGTACGACCCCTCCCCCTCTCCGAGAGAGGGTGTCAGTACGATCCCCCACCTAAATGAGGGTCTCGGTACGACCCCCCCCCTTCCCCAACACCTACCTACCAATTTCCCACATTTTCCAGTTTTTCACCCAAAAATTTTCCGTCGAGCGGGGGGGGGGGGGAGGGCATATAGTACACAGTACTCATGAAACAGGCAAAACCACGCGAAAAGTCAACACCGAGAAAATTTTTCCCAACGCAGCAAATTTCTCTCAAACGCACATACGACCCCCTCTCTCCCAACGACCAAATACGACCTCCCTCCCCAGCGGAAAAGTACGACCCCCTATGTGTTTCACACAACGATGCTGTACCTTGCCTACAAATTTTCTGCGCTAAAAGTGAACGACGTTCCTTGAGAGGTTTTCCATCTAATCGGACGTTTCAAGGACGTTTCTCGGCTCCTGGAGACATGTCAGTGTCAATCCGAATTAATCTATGTGTACGGCGTAAGTGTGGACGTCTACGCCTCCCCCATCTCCCACCCCCCACCACCGTCATCCCCATCCCACCCCATCGACCCTACACACGCTCTCTTCGCTCTCGATTATTGTCCCTATCCTGGCCGATCTGCCGCCGCCTCCGCGGCCGTCGCTCATTCTACCAGCTTGCCCGCCTCTTTCCGTGTAACGGCCTCGCTCGTATAATAATTGTATTCATCCTCATCTACTGATCTACTTATTCAATCGATATCTAGTTGATACTGTAGCATTGCACTATGGTTGCAGCCGGCACCAGTGCTGTACAGGACGAACTGGCGCAGCTTACAAGTCTCAAGTCGAAGAAGGGCGATTTCGAGTCGTCTGTGAAGGAAGC
>MU930787.1:40597-51819 GCA_036418165.1 Cooperia oncophora
TGGCAATAGACAGGACCAGTTGCTCTAGACGAAAATATCCCACCAGAAACGCTGCCGGCGCGTAATGAAGTGGCCTGACCAGCCCTCCCCACTGTCAGGATATGGAATATACGTACTGGAAAGCGCGAACCTGGAGCTATTTGGATCATGATGTCGTGTAACACGAGAGATGTACCTAGATATGCTGCAAAAGGCAAAAGACTCGGAAGAATCCGAAAACTGCATTTTTTGAAAATTTCTTTTGTGGTGAGTTCAGGTACCGTACTTGCTTCCATTTCACAACACTATGTATAAAGAATAGTCAAACCACAGCTGCTAATCTGTTTCCGGATTCGCAGCCATCGTTGTTCACATTCAATGCCTAAGTAGAAAGCTTGAGATGATGGTCTGGTTCGTAGAGCTATCCATGTCAAGTGCACTGGTTTTTCACGGACAACAACGTTCGTTTCTTCATAAACTGGACAAAACCAATTGGATTTCTAGAACTTCAGACATCTCTCCTCATTTCATATTTTCGCATCTTTTTTGTCACCGTTAGGTTCAGGGAGGGGTGGAGACATTTGGTCCATTCCTGCCAACTTGCCGGACAACTTTGTGTAATTCTGCAGCTTATAGTATTAAACACAAAATAAGTTCTACAATTGAATAATAAAGTGCTAGTGTGAGCGTCAAACTACGAATTTTTGCATACCAGTCAGAAAATTCGATGTTTTGTTGTTCGTGAGAGATGAGAATTAGGACAAGGCTCATAAAAGTCTGGTGAGACCCTTTCTGCCTGGCTCAGTTTGGTTGTTCTGGCGCAGGTCGGCTGCTTAGGGGGCCCTTGATAGAGTTTGTAGGAGCCAATTTGTGAGGACCTCTGAATTTGTATTCAAACTAGCTCTTTTCTACCACTTGGTAGCTTCACAAGACTTCCCTAGTCATCGAAGTTGAGACCTGTCGGTTAACTATGTAGCAAAAGAATTAACGTAGTATGATTTTCTGTCTTCCTTCACTGCTGCATTCTGGTAACTCTGAGAAGAGTTGGCAGTAACAGCTCATTACAGTGGAATCTGAGTGCAGCACTTTAGCTTTTCATTTCTACTTGTGGACGTAAAAGGCGCTCAAAGGTAGCAACATTATCTTCTTAAGTACTTCCAGGGAGAGGAAGAGATGTCGCCAGAAGAACGTGCCGCTTTGAAGAAAAAGGAGATCGAAGCCGAGTTCCTCAGGTACAAAATGGCAAGGCGAGCAGCTGCCGAGCGAGCCAAGCAACAGGTTCGAGTGCTTGCTTATGCGAAAAGCAGGTAGAACTTATGAAAGCAGTACTGTATTTCCGTTGCTTTAGGCTGAAGAGGGAGGAGAAGAAGGCGCTGCAGACGTTGGCTCCATCAAAGATCGCTTCGATAAAGGAGAAGCATTCAAGAGCGCAGAAGTGGACGGTAAGTGACGATATGTTTACTTTGATTTAAATATTAGTTAAAGTAAACAAGTCACAAATTTTGAGCTTTGTAGTAACAATAAAAATGTCGATGAATTTCAGGAAAGAATGTCGATGTTGAAATCAAAATGGCTGGTAAAGCCAGGGAGAAGTTCATGCAGATCGACGCTTCCGGTGCTGCTCCGGTGATGCCCAATCAAGGCAGAAAGGTGTGTTGCGATTTTCTATTGAAATGTATTAATTTAACCCTTTTATCACACCCTCTTCTGGAAGAAGATTTCGGTAAAAGTAATTTATCAAATTATGCGCTACATTACAACAATTTTTTTTCTTTGGGGAACTCCTCTTTTACTCTGGTTTCCAACAAAGCAAACTCTTCGAAGGGTGGCCGTCTTTTCGGTAGCGGATACCCTAATCTGTTCTCGCCTTGTTACTCTCTAGTATTGAAGTTACTTATCAACGTCTTCGGGTCTTTTTCATGCATAACATTTTGGTGTGAATGAAAAATGCCTCTCCACGCACGGCATATGGGCGGAGTCATGCAGACCATGGTGTTTTCTTCATTGGCGCGCACCTCTTTACCGTTCAGTAAGGGAGCAAGGGCGCAACAATAAAGAAGGCAACTCTCACGCTTGGCTGCGCCCACTTGACGGCCAATGCAGGTTGTGACTCTAATGGGGAGCTTCTGAGAAAGTCAAAATTGAAAGATTGAACAACCGTAGATCGGTCGTGCTTTTGTAAAAACTCTGCCGTATGCCTTTCAAATGATTACTGCAGCAAACGATTTGAGGATAAAGATATAGAGAAGTGAATGTAAGCCAGTTGGGATCTAAGAAAGAATAGAAGCATTGAAAAAAGACCATCAGAGAGACCAGAGTATTGACAGAATCGATTGCGCAGAAGGTGAACCCTACGGAAACAGAAAAATCGGAACCAAAAAAAGGATACGGGATGAAAAGGAAAAAGTTCCGTCAGCAAAGGGATAGAGCAGTATGTTCCCCGTTCTGGGCCAGTACGCAAACATACGGGATCCGCTGGATGAGCCCGCTTCTAGAAAACATGCACGAACCCCAAGCCTAGGTTTAATTCAAATTGACTTCTTTTCAGGCAGAACCCAGCAAATGGGACAAGAAAGAGGACCGACCTGCCGCCGAAATCATCAACAGGAGAGCCGTTGACGATTGTGAGTGCATATTTGATCATTTCCTCGTCACTGCGTAGTTGTTGAAAAATGGTATCAGTCACTTAAAGTTGCCGAACAGACGGCGTGAGGGTTTATTTTCACCAGGGCGATATCGCGACAGGGTATACCAATGTGGAAGATGAAATAGTGATTTCAGCACAAAACCCTAGCCGGATTCCCTCTTCCAGTGCGGTCCAACCTAATAAGCCACCTCCTTCCTTACCATATTACTTGCAAAAAAATTTCGCGTTCAGACTGTGGTACGGGTGGGGGAGGGGCTGCGGCGAGTGTGCTCAGTTTTCCCTGCAAGAGGCCGGATTGTCGCGTGCGCTCCCATTTGTTTGTTTTCCACCAGCAGTTATTGACATGCCCCGAGAAAATAGCCTCCTGATCCTCGCAGGGCGAGAGCACGTCTTGAGTTGAACGTTGTGCCCCGTAACCCATTTGAAACTCTTGGCGCGCGGCCAATTAGCCCGTGAAACGCTCCAGCATCCGCAGCGAATAAGACTGTATGTCCCACCAACTGTATAGCAGTTTTGACGGGCCGTCACTTAGAGGCAGTATGTAGCATGAATGAAATGTAATACAATCGGTCAAATTTCTCTCGTGGCGGGACACAACTCCTACCTTAGAGACCTAGTAAAACCCTCCTGATGGGGCTCACGAAATTCGCTGAACGATGCGTCATCCTGTATCCCTCTATCCTCTGACCAGAACACGCCATGATAATGAGGAATTATGTCGCCCAACCTCAACTTCCTTCACACTTATACGCCTCCCTAACAACTCTTCTAGGAGTAACAACTCCACTCCCTTTTTCAACCTTCCTTACGGGTTTCTTCTTGGCCGCAATTTTCGCAGTGGAAAGATCGGACGGTCACGGGAACGGGAGGGCTGGTATGGGAGGGTTGGATTCGCCTCTAACGAGATCGCCACGCCTCTCCTTTCCTGCTCCTGATAACAAGACATGCAGCGAGTTCAAATGGCAGTTCCTCTTGTCTGCATTAATCAGTTACAATAACAAAAAAATTTTGGTGATGAGATACTTTGATATATTGATTACTGGTTGCAGTTGATGATGATGAGGGTGAAGATGCCTTCGATGTCAAGAATCTCATGAACAAATTCAAGCATATTGCTGAAGCCGAGACCACGACGGCTCTCAACCCGTAAGCATTGACCATTTTTTTGAATTGATGAATGCTATTGGTTAGCAGTTCATTCCTCATGTCCAGAGAGCAACGAGCCGAGCTGGAAGCTCTGAAAACCGAGGCAAAGAGTTTGAAGCAGCGATTTGAGGAAGGCATCGATGATGATGCGGACTTGGCCGAGGAGAAACGACGGCAGATGCAGGAAGAATTCGAGCGGCTAAAGAGTGAGTTCAAATCTTTCGGTGAAGCGCATCGTGCAAGGCAAGTTTAACAAGTAACGGGTAACCTGTTCAGAGGAACGAGAAGAGGCCCAACGGCGACTCGAGGAAGAGCGAGCCATGGAAGAGCCCAAGGAAGTTGAGAAGGATGACATCAATATCAAGGTAAAACTCGTTCTTCTCAGCTCATATTGGCCGAATTACTCTGAACTTGTGGTCAGAGCTTGACGTCAATATGTTCTTACGTTTAGGCCGAACATGCCGCAAAAATGGCTGCAAAATGGGAGAAGATCCAAGCCAAAGAGGCAAAGAAAGCCGAAAAGAGTCGTATGCCCGAGAAAAAGGTGGCGGTGAGTAAACTTTTCAATTTCTAGAGCGCCCCTTATTAGGTCTTTTTCAATGTATCAGTCCATCACCTTTTCGATTTCACTTTATTTTGTCGGCACATTAAGGAAATTTCAAGCGATCTTTTCAATCTGTTTTATAGCAATCATAAGGAGTGGTACCGTCCAAGTAGTTCGTAAGTATAAGAACTGTAGCTCATAATAAAGTAGTTTGTAGTGTGCGTAGATCTAATATGTAGCCACTATTATAACCAACATTAAAGTTACATTCTACTCTGATCGTGTGGACCCTTCGAGCCCCGTGGCTTTTTTCTGAGCATCTCTTCTTTTTTATCATGAAATATGTACTGACTCACCAACGAGAAGTCCGCAGTGGTTCAAGCGACTCTACGATCACTACGGAATGTGCCTTTGACCGAAAGCCGCGAAACCCCATGATCAGAATTACTGAGGAATTAAAGTAGCTTGCTGTAATAAATAGCCAGTATTAACATCTTTCAATACTAGTTGCTCTGATTCGCTCCGACACGCTTTGACGACTGAAGGGAAGAGTCAACTTTGTGCTAGATTGCGGCAAATAATATCCCTTCCTGCAACTGGTAGGAAAGGAATACGGTATTCAAAGACGAAGGGCTCCTTTCCTTATATTAGGTTGTCCGGAAAGTTCTCAGCGTTTTGTGCACCTATTTTTTGTACATTCACTGCTGATTAAAAACTCATTCTGCCTTGCTTCTCAGTAGCACATCCTGTAGAGAATTTCTTGCGCTATCTGATGGTATAATTGCCGTTTCACCATTGCTTGATAAACCCCTTTTTTCAAGATTTTTTCAAGCATGTGAAAAGAGCACTTCGGACGATTTTTTTCTTCGACTATAAATTGGGGCAATCCGCAATCGAAACAGCTCAACAAATTAACCAGGTGTGGGGGCCCAATAGTGCTAGAGAAAGCACTGTGCGGCAATGGCTCAACAAATTTCGTTCTGGAGATTTCAGCCTTGAAGATGAACCTCATAGCGGTCGACCTAAAGCAATATCTGACGAGGATTTTAGGGGGCTGACCCATCCCAAACAGTTCGAGAGATAGCAGAAGAGCTAGGCGTTGGCAAATCCACTGTTGCAGATGGTCTGGAACGCATTGGGAAGGTGAAAAAACTCGACAATTGGGTGCCCCACAATCGGAGTGACCGGCAGGAATCGGCACGTCTCGAGGTTCCTTCTGCATTGCTTTTGCGCAGCAGAAACGACCTGTTTTTGGGCCGAATTGTCACCTGTGATGAAAAATGGGTCATGTATGATAACAGGAGACGTTCCGGACAGTGGTTGGATTTCGACCGAATTGTCACCTGTGATGAAAAATGGGTCATGTATGATAACAGGAGACGTTCCGGACAGTGGTTGGATTTCGACGAACCACCGAGGTAATTTTCAAAGCCGAACCCTCACGAAAAAAGATTCTGGTCACGGCTTGGTGGTCATCGGCTGGTGTGATCCACTATAACTTTTTATCACCAGGCCAAACCATCACAGCAGAACCCTACTGTGAAGAAATCGACGAATTGTACCGAAAATTTTGTCAGATGCAGCCAACACTTATCAAAAGAAAGGGTCCGATTCCTTTGCATGACAACGCCCGCCCACACGTTTCACAAATCACTATCCATAAATTGAACGAATTGGGGGTTGAAGTTCTACCTCAACCGCCATATTCTTCAGACCTTTCGCCAACCGACTATCACCTTTTCTAACATTTTCAGAACTCCCTTGCTGGAAAATACTTCATCAATCAGGACCAGGCAAAAAAGCCTTAGTGGATTTCGTGAATTTTCGACCACCCAGTTTTTTACTTTGATGGGATTTCTCGACTGCTGTCACATTGGCAAAAGTGTGCTGATTCGAATGGTGCCTATTTCGATTAAATCCGATGAGTATTAAAAAAGTTACGATCGTTTAAAGTGAAACACCCAAAACGCTGAGAACTTTCCGGACAACCTAATAGTTGGCACGACGCTAAATCCTCTCCGAAATCCCTGGCTACAGTCGCAGTGGATACTCAGGTGTAACCCAGGCAAAAACCTAGATATAAGACAACGGGGCGGACGGGGCGGCACTAGGAACGTGAGTGCACTTCCAATGCCTTTGCCTGGACCGACAACTGTATACCGTCGCCGGGCCTACAGCCATGTCCGCGCACAGTCCCCGTTCGAAAGCGACAAATGGAGTGTGGCGCGCGGCTGATCAACCAAACGGGACGGGATTCTTCTCACAGTATTCAATAAACTATCTATTCTTTATCTAGATAGCCCTCAACTATTCACTGGAATTACCTTCCTGGGCGGCTGCGTGCGTGTGTGGTCTGGTACTCATACTGAGGCAACGGAATATGATAAAAAAGAGAGCTGGGCTAAAGAATCGCACATATGGTGCGTGCGGCGGATTAAGCAGTGACATCGTCACATTGGCTGCAGTATCTGCAGAGATACGGTAATTGCCCAGAGTATGACTAGTCCACCACATCCGTTTTGTCCAATTTGTCTACTCCATGAACTATTCCCTCCTAGGGAGTTTACACTGAATCTGCTGCTCGCACTTGAATTTCACTACCCTCCTTTAGTGGAAGAAACGAAAAAGCATGAGTAAAGCGCTGAAACAGTCGCGTTATGAGCTGCTGCAAGCCGTCCCCGGCTACCTGGAATCCTGTGTTCCCTCCTCTGCACCGCCGTAGTTCACAGCGCATGACATGTTAGTAAACAGCAGAAAATGGAAGGTGGTCGGAGTGTGTTCATACTTCGGAAATTGGTGGAGCGACTGTGCGAACGGTTCGGGTGTGCGCGATCAAAGCGATCTGTTAGTGCCGCGTGCGCGGATGGCTCCAATCGGGTGAGATGCGCGAGGCTCGCGACCGGCTCTAAAGACAGACTTCCGCGCTTTATCAATTCGTAGAATTCCTCCCTTTCCCGAGGATTCTGGGGCGTAATCATAATCGCAAACGATATACCAGGTAGAACTGCAAGGTATTATGGTAGCTGCAGCGCCTCGTCACTGATGGTAAAGCCACGGAATCGGGACATTCTGATGGTAAAGCCACGGAATCGGGACATTCTTTTCGCGATTACGAACCCGACTGCTTGGGCAAGGAAGAAATGAATAGGGGTGAGCGCGGGCTCTGTCACCGAAGGACGCTCCAATCGCACCGCCAAGTCTGGAAGTGTGAACGCACTCTCATGAATACTCACTCCATCTAAATACTGATAACCATTGGGCGCTCAATATCGGTCAGGTAGACCCTGCTCACTGGGAAGCGTTCATCAGGGCCAAGCGGCACCCACCGACGTTTACGCTTATTGACATTCATTCATACTCCCTCCTGCACGCGATGCATATGCAGCGCACGCGACAATATGCGAGGCCGCTTTCGCTATGCCGCCTCAACTCGGACCTTCTGACCCGCCTCCAACCAAGCTTAGTAACAGCTAATGAGATTTTGAACTCCATTGTCGGAATAGTGTGATGTAGTGGAAACCTTACAACTTAGAAAAACCATCTAATGATGTGTTTGGAATTAATCAATACTTTAATAGATGCTTCTGGACAGCTTAGAACAACTTACTGCAATATTTCAGCTGGCTGCGACCGTTTTGTGCTTCGCGTTAGTAGTGTTTTGTGTAGCACAACAATACTGGCACCAATTATCGGCTCTCACACGCCAATAGTTATCTAATCATCTAATCTACTTATAGCTTCATAGGAATGTCATAGACTCGCTTAGGAGTACTTGTAAAATCATATTATATTTAATATTTATTGTGCTTTCAACTTCTGACTGCTTTAATCTGAGCTTTAAGCTTCAATCACTTTATTCGCCGTATGTCAAAGGTGGCAAGTCTAATCCGATTCGCTAATACCGTATTCTTAACTACTTTATTCGATCGATGATTCGTTGCAGGACCAATGAGCGTATCGCACAACCGCTGCACCTGCACTTCACCTAAAAACCCGTGCCACACAACCATCTATAACTCTCCTACAATCGTTGCTTCCTCATGATCCGTGTATGGTCACGACTCCCTCCTTTAAGGCCCGGCGCACTCGGCGTCTTTGTCCTCTACTCTCTCGTCGCCTTTTAACGTTGGCGTCTTTCTTGTTGCTTTCTTACTGTACTAGTCCTCGGAGTCGTGACGGGGTTCTTTTTCATCGTTTGTCGTTTCTGTATGTAGATTTGCCACCGGCTGACGTCTTCTTATTATTTTATTGACGTATTTCATCAGCAATAAAGGTTATCAACGTCATTCGCTGTACACACACGGTTACCGAAGTGTGCGGTGCGAAGCGTGAATAACCTACTAACCGTTTGAGAGTGCTTGATCTACTCACTAACCATTGACTCAGAGATGCTGTGATTGTCGTTTCCATGAAGCTAAATCGAGCTTCGACCAAAGCAGATACAGTCATTTTCAGTGAAGTGAGTCGGGGCGTGCCAGCGACAGCCAGCCCCTTCACCGTTCATTGAACGCCCGAATCGCACGATCGATGGGAACGGGCTGGCGCCGCACCGAATCAGTGGCCATTGGCGCGCTCCGACGGGCTTTAGTGACACGCCCCGACGGCCTTTATTGGAAATGACTGTACAAAATTTTGAAGGAGAAGGTGGCATTTGCAAGGGCTGCAATGTAACTGTGGGCCAGGGCAAACTGGCTGTCACTACTTCGGGGAAAGCTCTAGGGGTGAGCCAGGGAGGGCAGCCCGCGCCGTGGCGACACTGCTGCACTAGGGCACTTTGTTTCCAAAAAACTTTCATTGACTGAAATCTGGATTTTTGTTCTGACATTCTTCTAACCTTTCAAGAATTGAACCTTTGCCTTTCATAGCCCTTAACACCGATAGAATTGTGCCGCACGTCGCGGTCGATCGATTAATCGATTGTTTCGGGAATAGCCGACGCAGCTAAGAATCAGCTTGAACCTGACGACTACTATATATCCCCAATCGATAATTGATTGAGACTTAACATGTTTGATTGATTTGCTCTAACAAGCATGATCTCGTGTGTTTTCTAGCGCTTCGTGATGCGTCCACAGCCGAAATGTGCCATATGCAGCAATACCGTATACCGAGCTGAGCAGTTCGGATGCTTTGGCTTACAGTACCATGTGAATTGTTTCAGATGTACAGTATGTCGACAAGCGTTGCGGTGAGCTTTTATTCCTTCTTGTTATATGAAAAGGATTTTTATTTATTTATTTATGCGTACGATGACGCGCCAATTTAACACAAGGGTCCATGCGGGCGATTAGTACAAGAAACTCAATGATTCCAGAGAGAACAGAAAGGGAATAACGAAAAACCAGCGAACAAAAAAAAGAGAATTAAAAAATCAATGAAGTGAAACAGAGAAAAAATACACGAAAAGGAAACCACGAAGAGGAAAACTGCCATGTATAACTGAAAACATTTAAGCCTTGGAAATCAAATTAGGAGAAAGCCGTGAAAGTGGAGAAGTCCATAAAAGGTTGAGAAGACAGAAGACACGCCTTATAATATGTAGCCCCTTGGTTTGCGAAGTGGCATGTGAGGCTTAGAAAGAAGGAACAACACAAGCAGAACAAACAGACGGCTGTTCTAGGGCCGTTTCCGAGGTAAAAGCACAACTCTGGATTTAGGCCATTTTCCGAAAGCGAGGTAGGAAGACATTTTGAATCTTTTTTCCTTAACTGTGTTGCCCTACGGCCCTAAGGAGAGGGACATTTGTCGAGGACTCCCTATCTCCTTCCCAGATTCACTCTCGTAAACTTGACGAAAACTTGTACGATCAACGGACAGGTGAGTCTATTCCAAGAAATGATACGTTCACAGCCTTAGAAGCGTACCACCTCGCCAATTGCAACTGCTTGACCAGAAAGCTAGAAACTTTTGATTGTCTGGTGGTTTTGTTCGTTCCTCATCAGTTGATATATAATACGATAATGTGGCGCGGACCTGCTTGAAAGAAGCCTTGGCGTCTCGATAAAGCTCAACCAACTCGGTCTCAAGTGAGAGTTCTCTCTTGAGCGGTACTATGACTCGAGTAATACGGCGTAAGGAAGGGCTGACGGGAACAATTGAGCCCTCAAACATTTATAAGCCAGAGAGCGGTACAGATCACGGCTATAAGCACCACCCCTATCTTCACCTCTCAGGTCAACGAACAGTTTGTTGAAGACGGGCTATACACTCACCTACTAGGACTATAATTTCCATGTGCGAAATGAATGGGTCCGTGTTGCAGTTGCACTTCTTCACACCACCGGTAGCCGGTGCTGACTTGCTAGCGGCCTTGATAGCCAACTGCTTTCGTGGGGCCTTGCCACCAGTAGATTTACGAGCGGTTTGCTTGGTACGAACCATTGATGCTGATGCTGAGTGTTCGGAGCGAACGGTAAGCAAATCGGCCCCTGTCGCCTTTTATACGCTCTTCGCGTGAGAGGGCGGAGCCTATTCATCGGTGACCCTTGCCGTGCTTAGCCCCCGTCTTTCCTTTAGCAACATGGTGCCAAAAATCCTACGCACGAGCATAGAAGTCCATTTTTACTGGCATTTATGACTACTGTTGGAAAGGACGAGACTTTGAGATGTTATAGTATGTCCCTGCCAGCGCATCTGATGATGTGAACCCATCGGAATAAATGTGTTCGCCCCATCACAAAATCAAAAATACTGTTTTTGAGCAATTTTTGGAAATTCGCAGATGCAGATGCAACATCAATAAGAACGATTCGATGGTCTTCGAAAAAATTGAACAACTCATAACTATTGATCACTTATCAGTCCATGATGACAGCGGACCTGTTATCGATTCTTTTCCTAATTTTCAACAATTTTCATTCATGACATCCTTGAAAATTTTCGATAGATCTCGTTCCTTCAAACAGG
>MU930790.1:909-40768 GCA_036418165.1 Cooperia oncophora
ATGTATAGTAGGATTTTTACTCTATAGAAGTCTAAAAATTAAGGAAAGTCTACTCGCAGTTGCATTTTTGCTTATAGTGTATATCTGCGAGGACATTAGTAGCATCGTGTGCGCTTGAGCTGGTGTGTACACAACTTCCAAAGAGGTCTGCATCTCACTGCTGCCTACAAAGCAAGTTAGCAGAGATTTTCATAGACACCCACATGCAAATCTCTACGAGAGAGCGATTTGCTAGGTATTCACTTTTACTTTTTTTCGCTGTACAGAGCTGACATCATGAATACATTTATTGTATTGACTTTGAAGTTTTTAATATCCAGGAGCAGTGCGAGGGGGAGGGCAGTGATCGCAACCTCCTGGTGCTCCATGGTCTCCATCTTCTCCGTGATGTCCGTCATGTCCATGATTTCCTGGTTTACCAGGTTTTCCGTCGTCTCCATGTTCTCCTTGATGACCATCATCACCAGGCTTTCCGGGTGCTCCTGGCTGACCATCGGGTCCAGGAGGTCCTGGAGGTCCAGCTGGTCCAGGTGGTCCCTGTGAGCCGGGAACTGTGGTGAGTTGTCCTGGAGCTCCTGGCGCTCCAGGGTTTCCAGGCTGGCCGTCGTTTCCGGGTGGTCCTGGTGGTCCCATGGGACCTGCACCTCCTGGGTGTCCGTCTTTCCCTGGCTCTCCGTCAGATCCAGGATTTCCTGGTGCTCCCTTGCCTCCCGGGTTTCCAGGTGGACCTGGAGGACCAGCAGGACAATTGAAGCAAGGATAGACTTCCGGCGCTGGTGTCATTGGTGGTCCATCAGGTCCATCTTTACCAGGTTGACCAGGCTGGCCATCCGATCCAGGTTGTCCATCTTGTCCAGGTGGTCCTGGTGGTCCTGCAGGGGAGACACCACATCCACAGCATCCACCACCGCCACCACCACTACTGTAGCCGGCCTGACGCGTTTTCCTGGAGGCTAGTACCTAAACGCATGCATTTGCTGGACTCAATTAGAGCTGCATAGAAATTTCAGAAGTGTTTTAAATTTACCTGAGTGCGTGTGACTTCTCTCCAGATGTTTCCAGAGCGGATTTGCAGAAGTCGACCTTCGTTCTGCATGACCGACTGCATGTGCTGCATGTAGTTGTAGAGCATTGGAACAGAAATCACACAGACCAGCGTAGCAATGGTGGAGAGGAGTGACGCCGACGAAGGCGAATCTCCTCAGAGAATGCGCCTCAGCTTCCCAGTTCTTCTCGTTGTAAGACATGGTGGTGGTAGCAATCGCAACAGTGTAGCTCCTTTTATACGATTTCGGTGGCCGCGATATTTGTCTACATGGGCAATCAAAATGCGGCAGTTTTGAGTTCAACACTTGCAATGAAGGCCGTGACTAGATAAAATCGGACTGAATTCCGTTAACTCTGAGTTAATCGGTTTTGAGTTTGTTTAGTAAATTAGTAAAACAAACTGAGAATCCCCACCTCTGGAAAGTAGAATTTGCGCGATCAGGGGGGGGGGGGGAGGAGATCATGCGGAAGCAAATATAGTGTCCAAACAGCCCATGAATCCTATGCTCGTCTGTAACTGCTGTCTGAACTCTGTGAGCTGTTTAAAAAAGTCTCAAATGAATACTACCACTTAGTACCACTCTTCACTTATTAGGGGTGTTTATATTTTGCCTTGTCCTCGTTTGCAGACTTTCAACACCGCTCGTAAAAACCCTGTTCTTGTTGCATTCGTTTTTTATGTCTATCGCGAAATATCGAAAATGATTTTATTGCTAGCATCACTCAGTTGCGGTTTATGTGGGAGGCCACTGGACTCAAAAGCGAAACTCCCTGAGACAGGAGTTTTCTTACTAATTACACGAAGTGTGACAAGCGTTGAGACAACCTGGTTAACACTTTTCAGAGGCATTTGTCGAATCTGTAGTGAAACAGGAGTAGCCATCAACTATTTCAAGCTCTTTTGTAGTTTAGAAGGATTCTTGTGTTTGGGTATTCCACAGCAAGTGGCCGGGAAACTGAACTCAACTTTTCAACAGTCGAAACTTTGATTCTGGCGGATTCGTTGGTGAAGTGACCCTGGCCCTGAAAGTCACCGATACATTAACAATATTTCTCCATTAGTAATGCATGCCGGCCTATGTGCTTTCGGGGAAAAGGCAGTTTACTCCCGTGGATATAAAACCTTTTTGCCTGTGTTGTTCCTCGTCCTCGTCTTTGTTCGGTAAGCAAATGACTGCTGGAAATTACAGTACTGAAGAAACTGGACAGACTCCCAAGATGGTATTTTCACTTGTATCAACGATATAATGCAATTTTTTGCTAATAAAGCTTCCGCAGTAAATAGAAACGAAGCAGAGGAGTGATACAAGACTTCTCGTTTTAGCGATGAACATCTTCTGGCTGAATTATATCAAAACATCGCTTAGGTGATATAGGGTTGATGGACTCGGTCACTTTATGATCAGAATGTTAACTTCTGGGTGTTGGAAGTAGAGTGTCCATGTACTTCGTCCACTGTGTGGAGTATTTTCAGTTTTTAGAAACAACATTCTTCCCATACTCTAGGGAGACAAAGTTTCCACTGTTAATTAATCCCTTTCTGGGATACGGTACGCATTCTACTTCCATTCAGAATCTTAGTATCATATTGAACACGACGTGGCCAATACAATCACTTGAGGTGCCAGCCGATGTACGAGTCAGCGTTCTTATACTTCCAGACGATCTGGTAATAATTTACCTTTCGGATGGGAAAGAAGTCTGGGTGGGAGCCCATTCGCGATATGATCCCAGACCGCGCTCGTGATAAGCGTGCCATTTACCACTACATCACCTCCGCCTCTCCTATATTCTCTTCTATGAAATACAGCGGGATTTTCGTACACGAAAGAAAATCAGGTGATTATCGATAGTATGTAATAGTAACGCAATTTTCTCAGCTTTGCGAGTTTTTTTGCGAGACTTTAGTGACTCTTTCTTTTTGTTTATTTTGCCACTACTGTACCTATCCTGTCATAGAGATACTGTTGTCGAGAGTTCCCAGTGTTGGGGCCAGGGCATAGCATCGTTGTGTGAATCACACAAGGGGGGGGGGGGGAGGGTCGCATTTGGTTGCTGGAAGAGGGGTCGTGTGTGCCTTTATGAGAAATTTGTTGCGTTTTTGCTGCGTTGTTCCACTTGACGGAAAATTTTTGGGCTGAAAAACTGGAAAATGTGGGAAATTATTAGACAGGTGTTGGGGAAAGGGGGGGGGTCGTACCGAGACCCCATTTAAGTGGGGGGGGATTCATACCTACACCACCGTATCATCATTGCGATGCTGCACTCTGGATGGGAACAAAGCTTCTCAATTGCAACATTCCCATGTTTTTCGCGGATCATCTTTTTTGACACAGCTATTTTGAAGTCATAAAGTAAAGTAACTGGTATGAAATTAAGGTGTTCTCCGGTGCCTGTGTAAATTTCTATTTTTTCTCACCACCAAAAGGTCATTCATGGCTTTGCAACTGAAGTGAGTTGTTCCGAGTCATGGGTTGGGCACCTTATGCCTTACGGAATGACGAGAATTTCGCATGTTCCAGTGCGACAACAGAGGTATTTCACATCTTCCCGGAGGAGTGGACCATCTATAAAGGAAGATATGCCGTCTATCGTTGTAAACACCAAATTACAGTCACGATCAGTACACACTTGGACGTTCGAAGGTCTCAAAGTCCGAACTAAAAGTGGCGTCATAAAACACAATTAGCTAATCAGACATGCTATCTTAATCCAGAAACCGCCTGCTCGCCGCTTATCATTCGACATCACCCAATACTGGGCACCCGTTTCCGATGAATCAAGTGCAGCGCTTTCGTGAGTCCCTTTTTGATCCGCTTTTTCAGAACCCCTTCCTGATGATGACATTTTTTAGCCCTCTTTCATCCGTTTTCTCGACGTCTTCATCTGCTGGTGCTATGTATGATTGGTCTATTCAACTCTACGTACATGAATGTGAATTTGGCGATTACAATGACATGTATGGTGAATTCAACGGCTGTCTCAATGGAGACCGAAGATATGACTGAAATTATGGAGAATATTACCATGTGGAGTGATGATATCGACTCTTCCACTACAGTTTGCTCGTCGAGCGGAAATGGCCGTAAAGTGCTCGACTACGGGGTGGGAGTGGTTTTCTTTTGTCTTCATTAGGATTCTTTTCCTTTGTACTCGTTGCTCAACTGCCGAATCTTGTTTGTTCTTTGGGAAAAAGTCACTTGGTGGGGTCCTATATCCGTCGTTTGGAAAGACAGCACTGGTTCGTTATGCCAAGCACTTCGAAATCGAAAAAAATAAAATTTCGCACAATTTCTGAAAGTATTATTGAGGTGAAGGACCATTGCAGGTAGAACTCTCACTGGGTAAAAAAATGTCTTGAAATTAAGGAGACCGAGGAGGAGGTGGTGTAGTGGCTCGTGGCATTCTTATCACTCGCGCAGTCCTGGCGCTAATCTCGGCTCGACACTCGCCCAGGCCAACCAAGCCTTTCTACCCTCCGGGGACGGTAAATTGGTACCAGATTCGTCTGGGAGGATAAAACACTGACTTGTACATCGGCTGGCCCCGCAAGTCATTGTATAGGCCACATCGCATTCAATAAGCCACTACGATTCTGAATGGAAGTAGAATGCGTGCCGCATCCCACAAAGGGATTGATCAACGGCGAAAACTTTCCTTTCATAAAGGGGGCGAGGTGTCGTAAAATGGTAGTAACTCCCTTCAAGGGTGGACCAGGGAGGTTTATCACGGTTCTTTAGAGGATGGGAAAGGTTTGCCCAAAACGAAATCTATTTAGGAACTTCCTGCAAGTAGGAAAAAATGACTGGTTTCAAATCCGTGCTAACATCTGCATTATTCGCTAACTAAGGAGGAAAATTTCTCAAAATTTGCTCCCCGTTTGAACCATGAACTGCCTTGATCGGAGAATCTTCTAGAAGGGGGTGTATTTTGAACAGATGGTGAGGCAGTGATATTTTGCTTGCTGTGAAGGATCTGCATAATTGCCAAGGGCCGCGGGTTTATGGAACGAACAGGAGAGTATGATTCTCCTCTTTTGGGCTCCTGTTATGTACGTATCCCCACCTTTTCTCCCCCTCCCCGTCTCTTCCTCCCATCCAAATAGCCGAGTTTTTCCCGAGGTAAGGTCTCAGCTATTTAGGAGGCTGGATTTTGAGGTAGGAAGGTTTATACTAGTATTAGAGAGGGAGCACCGTGGAACATCCTCGGAAACTCGCGAGGAACTGGTAGGACCATCACTTTTCTACAGCTAGTGGGATAGTCTTTTACACAATAGTGGTCGTGTTAACTACCAGTAACATAGTAACTCAGGCCTGATAATAATCACATTGGCTATGACACCTTCGAATTTTCAGGGCATTAATTTCTTATCTGCAGTGCGTATCTTGTATAATAAATCACGGAACGCCGCTATTGAAAAGGCATCTTGTCCAAGAATCAAGCCGTTCCATCCTTAGTGATCAAATCGCGAAATACTAAGACATGAACAGCATTTCAGGGTTCTTTGGTATGGAATCATCATGTGCAGAATCTGTTGTTCTCGGCTTCGTTTTGGGGAGCCATCGCCACCATTTTACCCTCGATTTTCTTGGTTCAGCGAATGAACAAAAGACTCGTCTTTATGCTTTGTGTTTTGAATAAGGTAAGCAGTTTCTTGGTACTACTTCCCTATTCAAAAATTCTTCATTATCTTAATCAACGTTTCTGTTTGCTATGGACTTCTGGCCTTCCTCAGTGTTTTTCTGTTCTGCACAAGAGATGGCTCCCTATGGATTTTCCACTATATCAGGACGAGAAAAATGCTGTTCACACGGCTTGTCCAAAGTTCTTTCGCAGTAGTGATTTTCGACAACTATTCCGCCAAAGAACTGCGATCGTAGTCCCTTATCAGTTGGTTATTTACGTGAAATGGGATGGTATAAGGACTGCTGCTTCTGCTGTTCTGTCGCACATCGTCACACGGTGAAGTTGAAAGACCAAAGTAACAAAAAAGAACACTCCCTACAAAAAACTTCTGCTACCCAGCACAGTGAAAGCGAGCTGTTGGGTTGGTGCGTGACTAATAGCGCCATTTTTTCCTGCACAAAAAAATAACGTTACGCCGCTCATATTATAAAGAAGCACACTTTACTGGCGGGTTCCATAAATATTGTTCAAAACCGTGAACACTCTTGCACAAATCCGCTGATGACTTTCTTCTGTAGAATAAAAGAGCGGGATCTTCACGGGTACAACACTACCCAGGCAATCTCACCGACACCGCGCTTGGTTACCGGCGAGGGGGAGGGGTCTTACTTGCTCGAAGCGGATCGTATCTCGCTCCAAAATGGATTTTTCCGTCAGTTTCTTTGCTCGTTAGCTCTCCACCATCCTTTAATTGGCTAGAGCTACTATACTCCTGATAGTTTACTTCCTTGGTAATTGATGAGTGACGCCTGCTTTTTTTGGGGAAGCTGAATTCAAAAGTAATTGCGTGGCCTCAAAGGGCCTTCATGTCGCTTTTATACACACTGCATATCCCGGCAATGGAGAGGGCGTGGCTGCGTACTCTACTTGAACATGGGTTAGAGGGGTTGTTCGTGGTACAAGTGTTATCCTATCCTATACTGGACGAACTCATTTTTGCAACTTTATGAAATGGCAGTATCTCTTCAAAAGAGCAGCTGCCGCCAAGTTTGAATAAATTACGCAGTACGGACTTTCCATCTCTGGGATACGGAGTGGACTATCCTGACCCCACACAGTGAGCCAAATTACGTGCGAAATTTCACCCCCTTCGATTTCCTTAGTTTTTGCAATGACGTCTATTTTATGTTACGTTATGAGACTCTTAGATAGTTTTCTCAATATCACTGGTGGGTTACACTTCCCAGAGTCTTCCGCTTTCGAAGTGTTGCCTCTTATCCTCACCGAGCCGTGACTGTTCACTTGCACAATCTCAAACGCAAAAAGGAGTTAGACCGCTCAGGAGCAGGAAACTTGTGGAGACCCCGTCAAGCAGTTCAAGGATCTCGCTTCTTCAGTTGACCTTTGGAAGAGCAACGTATACCAGTTCGTTTTCGATAAACATGACAATCATGTGTTCATCAGCGGTGAAACTCGAAATGTCCTTGAGAAAAAGCTGTCTCGAGTTGAGTTCAGTTCACTGAAAATACGGAAAGGAATGAGATGGTAATCTGGGGCTGTCACATAGTTAATTGTTGCGAGGACTAGATCAGAGCTACCCCTTTTGCCACAGACTTTGCCATCCAGTGACTCACGTGCACTGCTTAGGGCTTTCACCTCGGCGATGCGGCCGCAGTTCGCAGATCACAGTGCACCGCCACAAATCAGATGCTGTTCTCTTATCTCGACTGACAATAAGCTGAAGCTAAACTTTTAGCGAAGACTGGAGGCTCCCTCAGGGTTCACTCCAATGCATACGGTTTACTTGATAAGCTGAGAGGCAAAAGAGCACTTAAGGGTGATAGTTGAAGGAGGATAGCTAGAGGGATATTGGTGCAAAACTCATAATGATTTTCACCTATATTGGCAGTACTTTTTCGCATACTGCCGGCGTGGAAAAACCTAACAGGCACTGATCAGCCCATTATTATAGTAACTCGCCATGCGCCAGATATTCCACATATGTAGAAATCGACTTGACGTGTTCTGTATTTGGCCCGCACAACTGCTAGCGGTTAAAGAGTAAGTGGAAGGACGTGACCAAATTGGAGTAAAATCCATTGTTATCAAGCTCTGGGGCACTTACACGAGTGGCTGACAGTATTATCAAAATACTTGGGACTTCAACCGGGTTTTCTGACATTTGGTTGTGTTGCTCTGTGCGGTTTTTGGCGCTAAGCCTACGCAGTGATCCACAAAGCACCCTGTGCATGGCACGTCATTTGTTGAGCATCCAAGCGATCGGGCGCCGTGTTTCGTCGCTTCGGGACGGGAGGGGTGGTTTTGTATGAGAAATATTTTCGGTTCTAATCTCCTCGATTCTTCCCGTTTCTCGTGCGCTATACACCCTCTTCCCTCGGAGATACACCCAAGGAAACCGAAAAAAATTTCCGAAAAAAGCGGTAGGAAGTTGGAAATAATCAGAGATACAGTAGGTGGGACGGGGAAGAGGGGAGGAGGTTGCACCTGAGCAGGGAGCAGTGTACAGCATCGCGATGTGGTGAAATTGTGATGCCAAGTACGACCCCCTCTCGAGGGAGGGTCTTGGTACGATCCTTCCCCTTCCCGACCACCTACCTCCCACTTTCTCACATTTTTCAGTTATTTTTCCTCCACTTTTCCACCCAAAGATTTTCCCTCTCCCAACAACCACCAAATACGACCCCCCCCCCTCCCCAGCAGTAAAGCAGCCTTATCTGTTTCACACAAAGACGCTTTATCCTCGAAGGGAGTTTTCGGATCCAGCTGCGGGACGGCATAGAGGCTGCTGCTCGACTTTCACCATTTTGAAAGAACTTAATCGCGAACAGTTACAGGTTTCTCCTTCCTGCACTCTGGACAGCAAAGGGCTTTGTCAAAAATTAGAAAAAAAATGTAACATGTACGTGCATAATATGTGAAGAGCTAATGAGATTTCAATTTTCGGCACTAATGAACGCCCTGCTTCCTTACCTGGCCATACACCATGGAGCAAATGCAGTTTTCGTGGCACGATTCATCCTTGGAGCCGGTGAGGTATGTACTGAGACTTTCAATGCGGAACTCCTTCTTGTTCTAAACACTCTACATGGAAATATCAATTCTCAAATCTTACTCAAAACTGATTAGACTACTATCTGTTATCCTGGGAACATTGCTTTGTTACCAGGGCAATGCCACTTCCTTAGCCTTGGTCCCTGTGAAATCGCGATTTTTTTTCAGTCGTTCATCTATCCCTGTATCAACACAATGGTTACGAACTGGTTTCCCATTGATGAAAGGAGCACCGCAGTTGCGCTTTTCACCACAGGTGCTCATTTTGCCTTACTATCGAGTAGGACCTTACAAGCTTTCTTCGCCTTGAACTTATGTTCAGGAAACCAAGTCGCTCTCTTTCTCGGTAATCCACTTGCTGCTGGACTATGTGACTCCAGTTATGGATGGCCATCTGTCTACTATATTTCGGGTTCGCCAACTTTTTTTGGTCGATATACTTCACCTTTTCATAGATCCAACCCAGCGATGCCGTCGTTGTATATATCACGCCGTGGAGATGTAGCAAAATTCCCGCCTTCTGAATCTGTGTAGTGATCGTTCTCATCTTCTCAACTGTGGACAATCCGTCCCCGATGCGCCCAACGTGCTGCAAATAACATCCTCGGCTCATCTACAGCCAATACGGAGTAACCTGACATAATGCAAGCATGCCATAGTAACCCCGCCCCAGACGCAACTTCAACACGCCCATTTGATATTAAAGCCGGCATGCGTGTCGCTACCCTCGGGTTGAGACTGATTGGTATTGAATTCTCGAAACTAAAAGGTCAAAAATCCATAAAATTCATTAATTTTTAATTTGTGACTGTAACAGCAAAGAAGACCTCATAAGATATTTCTTTAGCTGCTTATGCGGCCGCAAAACTTTTACTTGTATGTGTTCAGTTCCATACTTCCTGATGATGTCGTTGTGATGCGAGCATGAGAGAGCAAAATTTCTCAAAAAGATCTATGCTATACCGAGAGACAGTCAAAGTGCTTGGGTACGTGAGGTTCGTTGAGTGCTGATAGCGTTCCTTCGAATCATATACTTATGAGACAGGAGTGATGCGACAGTCTCCGTATAGTCAATAGACGCCGTGTCGGCGGTAAAGGCACTTTCCGGCGGATAAAAGAAGGTGGGGGAGACGCTTCCAAATGGCAGGACGTCGAAGGATATTGCGGAGCGGGCTGGCTGCCGCTGACCTGGAAATATCGGCAAGAATCCGTTCAAGCGTAGACCAATTAGTGTCGGCGGATGGCCCCTTGAGGCCCGCATTGCGGGCGACCCCCACGGCTGCTAGCTAACTACTAGTAGCACGTATGCATCTCTCTCATTCCGATATGTCGAGTGAGTTGAGACATTACGATATAAGAGCTGATATGCTTGGTGATTAGAGCGACTAAATGAGAAAGGATTGTACAGAACATGCTGTCGTTCATTGCGAGGAATGGGACTAAGTTGAATCGATATTAAGTCCTAGTCAACGCATTTCGGCTGTATTTCTGCTGCTCTCCGCTATATCAGGTATACCTAGCCTTTTCGTTCTATGTGGCGTTCCATTACCCACAATCTTGCCGTCGCGGGCTTTGCCTTAGTATGAGTGGAAGTGTTACGGTGCCATAGTGTCACCTTCCACCTCTTCGACTCAAGGTCGGACCGCGACCTTTATCTAATCAGGCAGCCTGCTTCATTCGGGGGGGGGGGGTTTATTGTTACCATTACCGTCTGGGAGGGCAAGAGCATTTCACTCGTGGCCCTCGCAATTCGTTGTATAGGCCACCTCCATTGAGTAAGCCTACTGCGATTCCGAATGGGGATTGACTGCGTGTCACGTTCCACAAAAAGGGATCGGTAAAAACTAAGGCTGCAGACTTTGCTTTTTTATTTCCCTCAGTGACTTATGATAAATCCAAGCGTCGTGTTTTTGTAAGTTAAAGGCAGTTGGCACGATAATATGGTACTCGGCCTAAACTGCTAGCAGGGCGCTATATAAAAGGAAAATGGCGAAAAAACGAAGTGAAACGGTCGAAAACTGCGAAGAAAAGCCTTCGTTCTTAAAAAGCAATTTCGGACGAGTTTCCCGTAGGCACCCTGCCAATAACCGCTACAGTAGGTACGGCTGCATGTGCCATATATCCATGCAGCATCGCAGCCGCTTCATACCAATGCCTTCGCTTCATATTTTACTTAGCGAATGAAGCAATACGAGCATCAGGTACGGTCGTCCATTTGTGGGCGGGCGGGCGTGGTGGGCGTTCGGGTCGGTATGTTGTAGTTTGATAGGGCCCATAAGGGTACCTTCCCTGGGAAAGGCGTTACGCAGCGCCTGCTTAGGGTCGCGGAATTCTGTCCTGCCAGGCGTATTGACCCTACTCGTTTTTGGGGATTTATCGTGCCAACTGCCTTTAAGCCAACTAACTAAGTTAGCTAGGAAGTGTCGCGTGCACCAAGATAGTCCCGCAACCCTGTGAAGTTGGCTTTCGTTGTGATAAGTTGGAAGTGTTCTGGTTGTTTCGTTTGTAACGCACTAAATTCTTCTGGCATCTAACTTCAATGTGGTTTATTTCGGCTCAAACAGTGTATTACTTCATGTTCTATTTTGATACCATCTCTTTCCTTGAGGCTCATTTTTAAGCGCTCTCCACCGGTTCCATGGCGAAAAATCATCACAAATCCAGCGTTCCTGGCTCATCTCATTGCCACATGGATTCTCACTAATGTTGTCACAGTCATGATGGTCTATTTGCCCACCTACTACAAGGATGTGCTTCTATTAGGCATTATTATGGTATGTTGATGTGACGACTGAACAATGCGTATGAAGGAATAATGGAGAGTGAAAACGGCAAGCAGTTCTGGCACACCCTGAACATACGAGTTGAACTCTGACGCGCGAAAGGGCTGTGTGACATCTGCACGCCCATGTGCTGTCGTGATCCCTGCAAACGAGAGGGTGCCTGACGGGACTGGTGGGAAGAAAGCCCAGGCTGGGCTCCAATATACACCCCTCATGCCCCATCTCATTTTCAGGGATTACACTGTATTTTTTTCAATGTCGTCCATCCATTACTAGCTCAATCAGTATTTGATCCTTTTATGCTTTACAGAAAATCTCTTGCACATCGTGGCATAATTTAATTTCACCAGTGTATTTTGGGTGGTGTACAATAGCAGTGGGACTGCATGGACCCGTAGAAACGATAAAGGCAGAGGCGCCGCGCCTCCCAATAATATCCGGCAGAGTTGAGTAATGAGTTCCGGCTCACGTGGTAATAACAAGGTAGCAAGTGATTCAGCTGTGGGGAAAAAAGCAGACTAAAATCCTAGGAATGCCTATAAGACCACACGCGAGGCAAGGCACGTGCATCTGGCAGAAGTAGGACGCGTCGACGAATGTTCGCTTGTTGGTCCGAAATGGAGGGGTTAGTAGAGTGAAACAAGTGAAGCCATGATAAAAGTTGGGCGTTGCGGTAGTCAGTGAGCGGAGGAGATTTTTACGAGGTGCGACCATTCTCGACTTTTTTTGAGTGCGAAATTGAACCCCTCATACTTATAGGGGTCACGATATTCAGAGAAGGGTGAGGAACATCATGAGCACGAGTGTGCCTTTTAATGTCGTTTCGCTTATTAGCGCGTAACTTCTGCCCTGCCCTTCTCCCTTATCTCTAAGAATGAGAATAGCAGCCGAACGCAGCGTTGACGATTACACAGCCTATTGTCGTGCTTAAAGAACTGCATGGAAGTTATGAGTATTGAAAGTTTCAGGACATTGAGCAGTAAGTCTTCGGTTTCGGATATTCTATCTTGATATTCCTGGTTTGCTCATGCTATGTATGTAAAATCCTTGACGATAGGTCACTTAGGCACGATTTCTGATTTAGTAATTGCATGCCCGTGTTGCCTGAACTTTTATTTGTCGGGCATAAAGATTAAATATAAAATGACCTATTGAAACAATTTTTATTTTAAGAACGATGTTTTCCTCGTTGCCAATGATGTTTAACTTCTTGTTCAAACTCTCGTGGGGAGTCCTCGTCGATAGACTGAAGCGACGAAGAATTCTTACGCCACTAGGAGTGAAAATTCCAGTGCTTTCGTGAGTGGTGTTTCATCCCAAGCACACATGCTAATAGGCTCGAGATGAAGTGAATTTCAGCCACATTTGGTGTGCTGGCAGGCTTAATAATGTAGGGCTGTAGCGCCCTTGTCGCGACGTGCTTATCTGGTTTCTTGTTTCACTAATATGTGCCTTGAGCGACGAGGTTGGTCATTTCCTGCTGAGTTGTCATAGTCCTTTGTTTTGAGATGTTTGTCCCGATTACGTGACGGTTTGTTGCGATCGAGTATCAGTGCTAGAGAATGACTCCAATCGCTTGATCGGCTAACTTTGTGTTTTTTCTGGGTTCTCACCTGCACTACACTCTGTGGACATTGTGAATTACTGATTACAACTTTTGGCATTGTGTGGCTTAGTCGACATTCCGCGCTTCGAAGAGTGACGGCGCAGTGCTTTGTTTTCTGCCTCTGCCCTTGTTTGCGCTCGGGACTCACTGAAAAAGCTATTTGTGTTTAACTCAATGCGAGAGACAGAAAAGTGTTGCCAATAATGCAGAAATGTGCCAAAAAAACATGTAAGAAGGGATGGACCTTTGGAGGAGGGCGAGATGGGTGTGAGTTGGGTGACCACTTATATTTGTTGAAAAAGGTTAAATATGTGAGGTCATCATGACACAGATTCCATAACGGGAGGGAGGAGAGAATAAGAGATCGAGCATTCAAAGCGATCAACTTCAAGTAGTCCGTGGACCGTTTCACTCAAACTGCAAAAGCGGAAAACTCGGCCAGCTTACTCGGTCTATTTGTATTGTCTTTTAGCTTGTGAATCCTAACCTGAGGGAAGTTTGGATTCATTATGTTTCGAGACGCGACATCGCGCAGAAATAGAAGTGTTCCCAAAATCGAAGTGTTGATAAGAACCACCGAAATGAACAAAATGGGCTCTGACGTAAATGCCGCGCACATAGGGAATCTTTCGCCGCTCTCTCTGCACCTCATATGTACTGATCTGCGCCCGTGAAAGTGACAGATCTGTCCTAAAAACTCCTCTATTTTCTTTGTCTTTTTTCTTCCATCTCTAAGGCTATGATACACACCCAGCTAGCTAGCTCTTGTAATATGGCTCTATGGTGTTTTTCAAGCAGATGGGTATGGTTAATTTGAAACAAGACGTTGAGTCGTGTGGGCAACCCTTTCTGTCAGAGCAGTAAATGCTAACCATTCAAATGTTTAGTTATTTCTGCCAAACGAGGTTTTTAGATAGAACCTTTTTATTGGCCCGACGTTTCGACCTTTTCGTCTTCTTCAGAGGCCGAAGGTTCCACTGTGCGGAGTATAGCTCTCGCTGTGTTTTGGTAGGATCAGTAAGGACGAATCTTACCATAATAAGCTAACCATTCAGCCGCCACCTACCCTGCATGACCTCCTCAATAGCGCTTTGCACGCGCTGCACATGAAAAGCTCTCTGAGTATTCCTTGTCGTGCGTGTTTTTAACGAGCGCTCCTGCGCCAAACCCATTCTTAAAAGACAATTTCCCATATGATAATTTGTGGACTTTGGGATCCTAATATGGTTGCCAGTTGACTCACATTTGAGGAGAGGAAAGTCCAAAACCTTCGAAGAAGCCCTAAATTAGGTCGCAGAATTGGAATCGAGGCGCTGCTGCGCTGGCATGAACCAGAGAAAAGGGATAAGCGGGACAAGAAAACAGCCGGAAAAGTGGAAGCGGGCAAGACGACAGAAGTAGACTCTTTACAAAATGAGGGTGCGCGTCACATTTATTATTATTGCGTTCACAATTGGTAATCACAGAATGCGCCTTTCGAACTTCCCGAAGATAGGATAATGTAGTGAAGCTAAACATTTCTATTTCAAAGCGAACTGTTACGCTTAAATCTTGCAACGCAGTAACCACTCTTAACTTTTGTACCAACTGAAAGACTATGTACCCACTCGGACAGCTAATTTTTCAGTGGAGCTTACACGTCGCTACTCTCATTAGCCCCACGCTTCACTCCAACAATGTCATCAATCAGTGTGAGCGTTTCGATGCTGGCTCAACTCACCACTCCCTTCGTGGTCGCTGCCATCATATCTACAGTTCGTTGTTTTACTTTCTATTTGGGCGTTGTTCATTAGTTTACGCAATACTTGCTGGGTTTCTGGTCCTGCTCATCGTTCGTTTGCATGCTGCTCTTCCTGTGATCTCTCATGATTTTTGTGCATCCTACAGTTTCTGTTGGGGTGGTACAATAATCAAGAGCGAACCAACACGAGCAAGAGAGTAAAATAAAACTTTTTGTAAAAGAAATAAATAGTTGATTGAAACGAGGTTCTGCCTGGCCACGCTCGCTCAGACAGCACTCATAGAATTCACGTCATGGAATGCACCCCATGATTTTGAAAGATACGACACGATATTTTCCAAAATGCTGTCATTTATTAGGTTGGTGCATAAGTTCTTAGCCCCGACTTTTTCGTAAATATCTCAATAGCGAACCAACCTGAAGATTAGAGGTATGCACCATCACCATCCACTACTCGACGCCAGCGCTCAGGCAGCTTGTCGATTCCTTCCTTCCAGAACGACGGGCTGGGACTTGAAGAAGTCGTCGAGTGCCTTTCTGACCTGATCCTTTGTTTTTTCCGTCCAGAGAGCGCTGCAGGTGGCTGAACAGCCAGTAGTCAGAAGGAGCGAGGTCAGGGCTGTAGGGGTGGGCGACCATCAGCCATCCGTACTTCTCCAGCTCGGCCTGGGTCGCCTTTGCAGTGTGAGGTCGGGCGTTGTCATGGTGGAAGTAGATTTCCGCATTCGATCCACGAGTACGGTCGACGTGATCTTTCAATTTGCGCAGCTGGGTAACATATGTGGAAGCGTCAATCGTCTGTCCCTTCTCCAGCAGCTCCCAGTACTCCATGCCTCTTCTGGACCACCAACAGGACAGGAGAACCTTTTGGGGTGAAGGTCGGCCTTTGGGGTGGCTTCTGGCTGTTCTCCTTTGTCGACCCACTGCCGCTTCCTCACAGGGTTATCGTAGAGGACCCACTTCTCATCTCCAGTGATCATCGAGTTGAGAAAGTGAAACTTCTTTTGTGAATCGTGAAGCAAAACCAGGCAGTGGCGCAGGTACATTTTGTCACAGTGGAAATTGTGCGACATTGTGGCCTGCAAATGCAAGGTGGGTGAGTGATAGCTAGTGTGATAAAAGAGTATAGTGCCCACGTCACGCACACGTGATGACGATATACCAACATCCATGCAAACGAAATACGGAAGGATCAAACACGTGGCCTAAGAACTTATGCACCAACCTAATAATGCAAATCTCGAAATATTGAAAACTCGATTACGCAAAAGAAGTGTACTGTGCTGTTCAAAAGAAAGTGACCGTTCGCAAAAATATTCAGCGCATCCGAATTTGCACAGCGGGATGTTATTTTGCGCTGGCTCAGTCGCCATGCAGCTCGGGTATATCGATGCAGGAGCAGTTCGCAGTATCTCCTACATACACCCTGCGCTAGACACTGTTCATTTTGCTGTGGTGTTAGTAATAGTACACTCAATGCTTCAATCACTACATCTTCCTTGTTTTAGCGGTCCATCCAGTTTCAGCCTTTGAGCGCGATCGAATCAGACGCGCGACGCAGTCGGTTGCTTGCGCCATCGAGTGCATTGCGTTGAACGCGCAAAAGAAGCGCTGCCGTCGCGAAGTCTGAACGCTGCCTAATGGATTCAGATAGCGCGAAATTCCCCTTGCCCATATTTTAGTTCCTGAGCCTTTGCTGAGAAACGACATCCTTAGAACATTCGAGTATATCAAAATGATACTTCACTTGTTTTTCACAATGTGCTCTTCAAGTTGCTTACAGAATTCTCACATACGAATTTTTCCTGTAACTTCTCAAAATTTAATTTTCGAAATGACAATAGAATCTGCTCTTTCAGGGAACCATGGAGGAGTGGGATAATCTTTTTCTGCTCAGTTCGCTTCTTTGTATTGTCTCCGGAACCGTGTTCTCAATATTTGGATCAGGTCAGCTTTCCTATTCTATTTCACAGGTAGTTGCTGCGAGGGAACTCACGGCTGATGCGCCTTCACCTTACTACTACGATTTCTCCTTGAGAGATGTTTATTTTCCCCCGCTTACAAATGAACACGCTGAGCATTCGACTTCTAGCCATTTCATTCGCAGAAGTTTCTGGAAGCAGAGCTGGTTACTTTGATCGGTACCTGTGTCGTCCTGTCCTAACAAAAGTAGCCTTAATCAGGCTTCAGGGTGTAGTCCATTATATCCGAGGGGGATGGAATTATGGATATAGTTCAATTTAATCATAACGCGCAAAATAGTGCTCCATAGCTACCTAACTGGTGTCCTACATGTATTCAAAGCAAATAGGTTATAGTGCAAATGCAGCACCATTTCCAATGCTTTTTCCGTTGACTCATCGCAAGGCGACTGAGCTTTTCCGCACCTTATCCTATGTATGTAGTTTCAAACGCAGAGAGCAAGGGCGATGACCCATTCGCAGAACCTAACTTCTCCGAAGAAGGGACAAAAACTTCCGAAATGAGGCTCTCAAGTTTCAGGTGAAGTGCAAGAGTTTGCTAAGTCTTCAAAGAACATCCCCTCATTGGAATCTAATAACATTTTGCTGACGCCGCTTCGTGCCGGTACACTACGAGCTGATTCGATTTCGATGCTGTGACTGCAACCTCGACCCGAGCATAAAAGTTGTATAGTTTTCATTCATCGCTAATAAAATTTATCTTGTGGGTAGTAGAGAACTACATCAGCCTTGAAGTAAGGGACAACAAATGACGATTGTCCGTCAAAAAGCTATCAGCGGAATTCACAGTATGATGAGACTGAGCAGCAGAAAGAAGCGGTTTGGGAGACGTCTTTTTTCATTCTTTCTTCATTTGCAATTCGAATTTGTACTTATTGTAAAATAGGACTTAATAGGGTGTAGGTATTTTTTCTTGAACTTGTAGAACTCTAGCGAGCTTGAACACTTCATCGGCTCACATTTTTTTGCGTGGCCGCCTTCATCAAAGCCTGAAATGGTTGAAGCGATTTGAGACTATCCGAGCAGTCGTCTCTGCAGTAATGTGCCTCTGCCCCAGTGATAGAGCTGTCTTACAGAGGAAGCTCGGTGACCTCTGCAACCCATCAGATCTCATAGCGTGACCGTTTTCCCGTGGATCAATCAAGTTGCACATCACCACATTCATGCTTCTCCGAATATTGGGTCAGCGTACTGAGAGCTTCCTTTGTCGAACAACGCATAACTGCTGTTGGAATTGGGATCTGTTTCTCTCCATCTCCGCCCCGCATAAGATCTGTGCAAAATTATATGCAACCTGCATAAGCTCCAATATCGGCTCCGTTACAGGGCAGGAATTGACACCGGTTCTTCTGCACCTGATCAGACTGCTAATGTACTAATGTGTCTTTGCCTGTCACGCATTTCAAACAACAGGAGCCAAATTCAGTGCCGACATCAGTTTCAGAATCTTTGCTGATGAGGAACTCAAAGTGCTCAGTAGGTCACAACAACGCAAGGTGCCACCAAACGTCACGCGAGAGCAAATGGGTGGTCTCAGGCATATTCGGACCTGTAATGTGCAGCAATGTAGGGTTTGCCGTCAGTGACCACTGGAGAGAGTCGCAACAAATCGCTTTCAGGCTCTGATGGTGGTTTCATCGAAAGGTACGTAAGCCGATGAAGTGTTCTCCTAACCTCACACGAGTTCTGCAGAAGAGGACTTGTACTACTAGCACTATGCCCATGAATATTGAGAGCCGTGCTTGGAGTCGGCTTAACAATGATGTGTGTGCTTACAAGCATCAATTTCATGGGACCTAGGGGATGTTGTTCTGAAAATTTCTGGTGCACACGACACTGCCAATGGATAGATCGACTTTTGCCAGCCCACGCAATTATCTTTCTGCTTGCTATTTAGATCGGAACCGCGGTTTATTGCCCTAGCACGGCGTTGAGTTAATCATCATGTCCAAAGTAAAAGGCTGAAATTCAAGGAAACATGCAGCTGTGGATGAGAGTGTAGGCATGTACTTTAGCAAGAGGGGCAGTCCGAAGCACAAAGCAAGTTAAGCGTCTTACTCTCCGCAGTTCAGAAGCGTATATTTCACACTGCTCGCATTTTGCTGTGATATCAAAGAAGCTAAACGCTCAGCAGAGGGGAAGGCATGCTTTGATAGCCACGGCAAGTTGCACAGCAAATTTGAACGTTTTCCTCCGTGCAACAGAAATCAGAGCTCTCAGCTCAGGTTTCAACAATTGGGTAACCCACGTGCACAATGACGATGGCCTTCATGTGATTGATGGAAACTAAATGCTCTGCGCGCTTCAGAAGGCAAGGAATCACTTCCAGACGCATCACTACATTAGCTGCAGTAAAAACACGATTCTTGGGGAATTCAATATTTATTGAGCAGCAAGATACATGCTGTGGCAAATAGATTAATGTCAGTTTGATAAGTATACAAGAAATAAAGAAGGCATAATTTAAGGTGAGGTACACAGTATCCCTCACAACGGTGGGTGTGGTCGTCAGACAGGGGCAAACTTAAGTTAATTTATTTTTTTATTCATTGACAAGCAAATGGAATGTTTAATACTGAAGAATATTACAAGAAGTATGGTTTCATTTCCTCTGCCACTGAGCCTAACCATCCTCTTTGGTATGAGTAGGTGGCACATAATCTTTGAGAAGTTCACTGGTACACCTGAAAACATTTGGAAGCATTGATGGTTGTTTTACGTATAGGAGCAAATTAATTGGCGGCGATTGCTTCATGCTTACAAAATCCCCGGTTATATAAACCACGGCGATCGTCTGTTTGTTTGTTTATCTGCCTGACGTGAAGCGCCGTCGTAGCGCCCGTCGCACTGGAACTTCGATTCCAAGAGCTGTTATAGGGGTGGGACGGGAATACTGGGGATATTGTTGATGGGTGAGAGAAGGTAATAGCAATTGAGAAAGGCTGATAAGGGAATGGTCGTGAGAGAAAGAGACGCTCACCACGTCCGCAGGGCGCATGGTCGTAGCAGTGGTTCCAAGAAGCGAATAGTGTCGTGAACGGGCGAGACAGAAGGGGAGAGCGTTGGCGCTCATCCCGGGCCACGCAAAACGTGAGGGCCCTACGATGCGTCGCCCCTGGAGGATGTTTTACTGCGTGCAAATGGCTACCACTCACAGGGGCCCATACCTGTGACAGCACTATCTATGCAACAAGCACATTCATCACTCACATTCGCTAACATTCATATGCTAACTGCACAATTATTATACACGAATAGATGATGCAATACAATTGAATAAGATTAAAATATGATAAGAGAGGAAAATTAATGACTGAGAACATGGCCTAATCGGATGGAAGATGAGGCCTAGGTACACACCGGGTTTACCAGGCCATGGGTGAGACGGAGGAGTCGGAAAGGCTGTACGTTAAGGTCCCCAATGAGGACGATCGCCTTTGCCTCTGAATGTGCCAGGTTCTGCACGTTTCTCAAGAGCTGTACTTTCCTCCCCTTTCGCGCTCGATGGCAGCTTTCTATTGAACTGGAGAATTTTCTCGAAACCTGGGTAAAAAAGTGAACATCCCTAAAGCACTCTCCCCTTTACTGTATGCATGCACAAACTGAGATCGGCATATACCAATTTAAAACAGTTCGGACAGTTTTTCCGCCTTTTTCGCCACTAATCAGTCACTGTGTCGTTCGTGTTGAGTTCCATCATCCACTTCTCTCTCTTCTGGGTCGCACGCTTTGCCTAACGACTGAATCTGCTGACGCGCGCTGTTGTTCTCCGCGTTTGTGGCTTCTTCCTTCTTTCGAACTGATGTTTACTATAGCATGGTTTTTTTCCGACGCATACCATGAAAACTTCCAAGGTCGTACGCAAGCCGCGACATAGAGGATGGAACGGGAGCAACAATGGTGACAAGAAGTGATAACTGGTGTAGCTAAACTGCAATTTTTTTCCAAACATCTTTGTTTGTTGCTAACATACGGGGGGGGGCAAAAAAAAGCTGACTTTCGAGGCGCTATAAGTTACACTTTATTAATTCTGATCGGACATTTTTACCACCATATTAAAGAGCATATTAAATACTATCATGACACTCCGCCACAGCCTTCTGGACGAGCGCCATCGAGAGATTCTGGCACGCGACCGCGATGTGGTGCCTGAGATCAGCGAGATAGTCGATTTCTCCGCCACCGTAGACCACCCTATTGAACTCCGCCCGAACCGGGTAATTGAGGGGATTCAGGTCAGGTGACCTACTTGGATATTCCACCTTCTTTAGGTACTCAGCCCCCTTCCATTCCAAGTAGGCGAGAGTTTCTCCAATGCCCTTCGATTCCATGTGGTGGCACCCAATGCTGTAGCAGTACAAAGTTTCCAAGAAGGTACGGGCGACGACATGTGAGGAGGATATTCTTCACGAGTTGCTCGATGTAACCGCCAGCGCTCACCTTCAGTCCGGGGTCCACGAAGAAAATATTGGTCTTTCCATTCCAGGTCCGGTCCATACCATCAACCCGCGCCTTGGCGACTGTGGTGAAGATGATGTCCTAGACCGTGGCGACGTTGTCGGAGCTGCTCGATGTTGGAGGATCATCCAGATCGAGAGTACGGTCTCCAGGTACATATCCATGGGTGACTCCTACTAGACTAGACTATACTAGAGGTTTCGTAGCTGGAGGTGACATGAATTCCAAAGGTCTTCTCCAGTCAGGCTGCGACTGGAGATGACTTCATATTTTGGTGTACATGAAGGTGATGGGCGAGAGCCAGCTCCTGCTTATAGAGGAACATCTTGGGTATCTTCCGCCCTGGTACTCGTATCCACGTCCTCTGTCTGGGCAGCGAAAACTTTGCTGATATGTTCTGTCGAAGTGACTTTTTGCCCCTCCTGTATGATTCCAAAGAGGTTTGCCAGTGAACATACGGCGGCCGTCATTCATCGATGGTAGTCATATTGGCGACACCACTCTGTTCGCGCAGGAAGTACTGCATATAAGCGAGGCACGTAGCATCCAGTATTCTTCTGCTGCTCGTTTTTTTCGAGCCATCAGAATTCGAAGGAACAAAAGAAATAAAGAAGAATCACGCAGTATTACGGCTACGTTGCTACTCTTGCACGACAACATGAAACTACACAAGCGACGCGGATCGATATAAGCTGAGGTTCTTTCCCACTTACCGTATACTACGGACACTTCGCCTACGTACTATTTCCTACGCCTTTGCAAATTACCTTCAGGAACATACGGCGGCAATTGCCATGACCTAACGAACAATCTAGAACGACATTTCAACTCACTGCTCACTCGTTTGTTGCATTCTCTCACGGCTTGGGAGGAAAACGAATTTAGCTGTTTATGCCCAAGTAACGTCAGTTCAAATAAAGGCTCGAATTCGCCAACATTGCATAAGAAACGTATTTTGGACATCCTCGAGCTTACTTATTTTCATGTATCTAGGGTCATACGAAAACAATGTATAAAGACCAGTCGGTGTGTTCTTCTAGGAGAGACATCTTTGAATCATGAGTATAAGCTTACGTAGTAGCCAGCTTCGACTAATCTGAATGCTCGAGAGCAAACTTACCTATTGATCGTTTTAACGTTTTTCTCATACACGTTTGGGTCCGCTTTAATGCTTTTGCTTGCTTTATATCTCTGAAGATAACCTAATGACTACGTGAGTTGGAAGTGGGTACATATTACATACTGTTTACTTGAACCCACATCTGTTTCTTCCCATTCATATGGACTTAAAAGGCTGATATTGTTTCGATTCAAATATTTGAGCAGCTGGTAACGTAAATCAGATGCCTTAAAAATGAAGCTTATCGCAGAAGCTTGAAAGGTACTCATTTCTCGAGGTGTCTTTGTTCTGCTCTCCTTTGTTTTTGTTTGATGTTTTCCTTCTCTGTGTTTTTGTTATTGTCTTGAAGGCGAAACAAAAGACACCTCGAGAACCTTCAATTATTAATAGAAAATCATTTGTCAACAGAAAATCATACCTTGTAGCTTGATTTATTCATAATGCCGCAAATGTTGCGCACTTCTGGCGGAACTTTTGATAGTCCACTTCCTCGGCGAGCTGGAATGCGTTTTTGACACATTGGCAAAGCGGCATACTGATCTTAGAATGAATTACGCGTAAAGAATCCACTTGTGCTCATTTCATTGACAACACTTCGTGAATCATGGCGCTTTGCAACCTTTTCATTGCTTCTTCGCGCTAGACACTAACTACCAATCAGGCTACCCTGCTTCACTTACACACGATCTAATACACCGCAATAAAAAACAGTATACATGAAATGATGGCAATAGTGGCATTAATACATAAACGCCATACCTGAAATAAAATGTATGAGATTGATTATACCTAGCATCGAAGGCGTGGTCGGATTAGCAGACTTGACGGTGGGAGTCCATCGGTGTCGGCGGCTGTTCTTCGTTCTCTCGCATTGTGTCTATACTGGCCTGACGAAGGCGATGAGGCCCTCTCCCAGACGGGAAGTGGAGGTGGGGCATCGATGAGTCTTCGAGAACGTTCCGCCACCGCAAGGGCCAGAGAATACTATTCCCATTCCGTCATCGGGCAACACTATGACGTTATCCGCTGAAGACCGTCGCCGTGGCGCAGTAGCGGTTGAGCACAGATGATTATGAGCTGTTGCTCTCAAGGGCTACGGTCGCTTTGTGACGAATAGGTTCCTTACTAAGGAAGTGCTCGGCAGTTTGATTAGCCTTTTTATTCTCTACTAATTCACCTACCGCAGCTCTACAGCTTGAAAATTGAGATCACGAGCGTTGTCTTCAAGAGCATAGGTGGCACAGTAGAGGGGCGTAGTGGTGCGAATCAACCCGTTTGCGGCTTATCTTTTGCTGTGCTCACTGCGGCTCGGATGTGCTACGTCATGCCCGTGTAAGGGAGTTGCGCGCCAAGGTCTTACTGCTCATCGTCGGTCTTCATTCACATGTGTCCCGCTGAGGCTGAAAATTTGGGCGATGATGTTTCACTACCCCTCTCTTGACGTCATTGGCGATCTTTCTGCGGAAGATGATGATGGAGGTGAGCCCATGAAGAATGCTCATATAACAGTGATATAAAAGTCCCGTTCGAACCGCAATCAATATCAATACACAGTGCGGCAGTTCAGCCACTCTTTGCGCTTTTGCTGGGAAAGATTTAGAAAGAGTTATAAGCAACAATGTGCAGCTGCAAATTTCATGGAAGGCGTTCAAGTCAAACCTTCGTTACTTGTAACCCTTTTTCCACTCAATCTGTGAGCTGTTTCTGGATATCTAAGTTGGTCATCTGTTGAGGATACGTTAGCCTGTGCCTGCACCTCATTCAACAAATGCCGCACGAGGCGGTTGAATGAGGTGCAGGCACAGGCTAACAATTGGGTTGCAATTTTGCTGTGCTTACGCTTGATTATGTTGTTCTATGTAGCTGTGACGAAAGATTAGGGGTCTAACTGGATTTTCGCTCCTATAAGTACTGGCAGAATTATTCCGAGGTACCTATCAAACTTGCACTCCTTGCAGCTTTCCAACCGCTGCTCGACTATCCTTACAAGCACTAGATGCAGTGACAATGTTGCACTCTATAAAAATGCTCCACACCCGTGTCGAACCAGCTCATTTCTGTATTGGAACAGATCACAGAAGAAACGTGTTATACTTAGTTGGCTTAGGACATATTACGACCTTCAGCAAAACTCCTACATGGTGAGTTCTGGTCTAATAACCTTTAGTAGCTCTAAGGAATAAACCTTGATGATCATTCGAGCATAGCCGGGCCTACCTTTGGTTCTTTCTGGCATGCTTCGTAAAAATCTTATCTTCTTAGAAGGAGTGGGCGCATCAAAGCAAACAATATACTGATTTGTTTATTGGTTTACCGTTGCCGTTTCGACCGTTCACTTGTCCCTATTTCTAGCAAGTGGTAGATTTCAAAAAAGTGTTCAGGAAACTGAACAATGATCATTAATAAGGGGAAGAATAGATAGGATAGATAGGTATCTCAGGAACAGAAGTTAGGCAGTGTTCAGAGGCCAGATATGCTGTCAGTTATTAGTTCCAAAGCGTTCAGTCAGCAAGACTGACAGAACGAATATCGGATTATCGAGAGGCTACTGCTTCGTTAGAAAGTGGTTCATGAAGCGTTAGAGAACGGCGACCATACTCCTCCACTGCATGCGTTGCTATTAAATGCATACTTTGATCTACTGTATTTTCTAGGAACCGCAAGGCGCAATATGCCCCGAGACCTTTCGTAACTAAGAATTTAGCAAATATGGAGTTGGAGTGTTGGTATGTTCCTGTCACTAGGCTTTGTAATAGGACGCCGGCTACCACTCGAAGACACATTTCGCGATTATTCATTTCAATCAAACCATGTGCGGGAAAGGTAGTGTGGATGACTGTGAGTATCCTTGCTTTCACAAGAGAAAATTGTAAAGTAGGCTTTTAAGACGCAATATTGCTTACGTGATTCCACGCCGACTCTGGTGTCTGTGGTCTCGCACGTTTTTACGCTGTTTCACCAAGGTTGTCTACTCTTTCCCAACTGAACCCAATGAATTTTCGACCGCGCAACAAATAAGGCCTTATCGGCTTGTTTTCTTGGCTTTCGTCCTTTTTTTATTTTTTTCTGTTTCGAATCAACTAGCACACAACCTGCCACTCGTAATCGTGAAATGTATCTTTGACGACCTAGTTCCACAACGACCTGCAAGTCTTGAGGCTACCTTCGGTTTCCTCGAGGTTACAAGGCGTAAGAAGCAGGTGGCTCTGAAGGTCTCGGAACTGTTCATCAATTTTCTTCAAGGTTCTTGACTATAATGGACTTATTCGACCGAAACTCACTACCATGGAATAAATACAAGAACATGACTAGAGAAACAATAGAGGAAAGAAAAATGCTTCTCTTCTCTGCCCCTATGGGAGGATCAAGTGCGTATTATGAAAATTCTTTTCTAGCTTTAAGATCCGTACCACTGGTCAGCTTTCCTTCAGTATTCGCACTGCAGTTTTTTTTGCTAGCAAAATTGTTCATTTCTTTGGCATTTTTGTCCTACTGTATATGGTAATAATACGCAAGGATATGAAAAGGGAAACAATAGGGGAGAGGAAGATACTTTCATTTTCTATTCCGTATGAGTATCAAGTGCCCATCGTAGAAATTAGCCTCTAGCTACGAGATTTATATCACTGGTCAAATTTCCTTCCGATCAGTGCAGTTTTTTTTATTTTGAACGCTAAAAATATGATGCAAGCATTTAAGCAAATTCGTTTACCACGGTATGAGGCAAAGTAAGGCCTTTTGTTGAAAAAAAATAAAAATAAAAAAAATAATATAAATAATATAAATAAAATAAAATATAGCTGAAAGGTGCAAAGTCACGCACGTAAGTGTACGAAGTGTGAAAGTTCAGAACAGTTGGTGCGTATCTCTCGCCTGAAGCAGGACCTCTTTTCTCCTAAGACGTCTATACAATTCGAAAAGCGCTGACAGTGGTCAGATCCCAACCTATTACTTTTCCAGGATTCCTTGTATCGGTTGCTTTGATTCAGTCATAAATCGTTTTATTAGTTTGAAATTAATCAATTAATTAATTAATTAGCTCGGAAGAGTTTGAAAGACTACTCGAAAAAATGTGGCAGCACAATCCCTGAGCAGGCACCGGTTCAGATTCCCCACCCCTAAGATTTTATGGAGAAGAGCTGGACAATTTTTGCACTCAAAGGGCGGACAAACACGCGCGTTCCATAGTTCCAGAAGAAACGGTTTATAACTGAGATAAAAAACAATTTTGAAAGTAAAAAATCAAAATATCAAGAAATCCCGGCAAAAAAGTTTCCGCACGTGACCAATTCCCAACTCTCTGTAGCGGTAAGCGCTTTAATCGAGCTTCAAGAGCAATTGAAGTCAGAGAACGCGACTGACTCGAGTGCAGAAGCCCTTCTTTGAACCTGGTGGAGCGGTCTGCTACTGCAAAGGGGGTTCCACCTTTCGGACTTACTTAGTAGGAGCACCACGCTCTGTCACGCCTTGTCATCTGCGCTCCTCCCCTTATGATCTTCGTCCTTACTATCGTTCCACTAATGCTGTAAAACAGTTTGATCTGATCCTTTTGTGTATTCTCTTGCTACACTAACATCTGTGTCTTCTTCCTGTTCAATGTGCTCATTTGTGTCTTCTTCTTGCTAGATGTGCTCAAAGTCTCTTAGCTATAAAGTCATATATAATGCTTAGAGCCAACTGGGGTCTTGTAAAGTGGGTTTTCAATGTTTTTTTTCTTTCACCAAATTGTTGAGTCACTATGAAGTTCATATCTGAACCCGACTGGCCACGAATAGGAGCCCCCACTCCGTCTCTAGAAGAAAGTCGACAGTTACAGCGCTGTAGTGGTTGATCGCACATGAAGTATAACCTTTACCCCAAAAATTACATAGCTTTCTCCACAAAAACACCAAGCTCTTCTCACGTGAAATATCTGCTACTACATACAATGCCTTCTCAACCATCTTGACAAGTGAACGGTCGAAACGGCAACGGTAAACCAATAAACAAATCAGTATATTGTTTGCTTTGATGCGCCCACTCCTTCTAAGAAGATAAGATTTTTACGAAGCATGCCAGAAAGAACCAAAGGTAGGCCCGGCTATGCTCGAATGATCATCAAGGTTTATTCCTTAGAGCTACTAAAGGTTATTAGACCAGAACTCACCATGTAGGAGTTTTGCTGAAGGTCGTAATATGTCCTAAGCCAACTAAGTATAACACGTTTCTTCTGTGATCTGTTCCAATACAGAAATGAGCTGGTTCGACACGGGTGTGGAGCATTTTTATAGAGTGCAACATTGTCACTGCATCTAGTGCTTGTAAGGATAGTCGAGCAGCGGTTGGAAAGCTGCAAGGAGTGCAAGTTTGATAGGTACCTCGGAATAATTCTGCCAGTACTTATAGGAGCGAAAATCCAGTTAGACCCCTAATCTTTCGTCACAGCTACATAGAACAACATAATCAAGCGTAAGCACAGCAAAATTGCAACCCAATTGTTAGCCTGTGCCTGCACCTCATTCAACCGCCTCGTGCGGCATTTGTTGAATGAGGTGCAGGCACAGGCTAACGTATCCTCAACAGATGACCAACTTAGATATCCAGAAACAGCTCACAGATTGAGTGGAAAAAGGGTTACAAGTAACGAAGGTTTGACTTGAACGCCTTCCATGAAATTTGCAGCTGCACATTGTTGCTTATAACTCTTTCTAAATCTTTCCCAGCAAAAGCGCAAAGAGTGGCTGAACTGCCGCACTGTGTATTGATATTGATTGCGGTTCGAACGGGACTTTTATATCACTGTTATATGAGCATTCTTCATGGGCTCACCGAAAATTCCGCAGAAAGATCGCCAATGACGTCAAGAGAGGGGTAGTGAAACATCATCGCCCAAATTTTCAGCCTCAGCGGGACACATGTGAATGAAGACCGACGATGAGCAGTAAGACCTTGGCGCGCAACTCCCTTACACGGGCATGACGTAGCACATCCGAGCCGCAGTGAGCACAGCAAAAGATAAGCCGCAAACGGGTTGATTCGCACCACTACGCCCCTCTACTGTGCCACCTATGCTCTTGAAGACAACGCTCGTGATCTCAATTTTCAAGCTGTAGAGCTGCGGTAGGTGAATTAGTAGAGAATAAAAAGGCTAATCAAACTGCCGAGCACTTCCTTAGTAAGGAACCTATTCGTCACAAAGCGACCGTAGCCCTTGAGAGCAACAGCTCATAATCATCTGTGCTCAACCGCTACTGCGCCACGGCGACGGTCTTCAGCGGATAACGTCATAGTGTTGCCCGATGACGGAATGGGAATAGTATTCTCTGGCCCTTGCGGTGGCGGAACGTTCTCGAAGACTCATCGATGCCCCACCTCCACTTCCCGTCTGGGAGAGGGCCTCATCGCCTTCGTCAGGCCAGTATAGACCACATGGAGAACGAAGAACACCGCCGACCCGATGGACTCCCAGCGTCAGTCTGCTATTCGGCACTGCCTTCGAGCTAGCGTATAATCAATCATACATTTATTTACAGTATGGGGTTATGTATTAATGCCCACTATTGCCATCATTTCATGTATACTGTTTTTTTATTGCGGTGTATTAGATCGTGTGTAAGTGAAGCAGGGTAGCCTGATTGGTAGTTAGTGTCTAGCGCGAAGAAGCAATGAAAAGGTTGCAAAGCGCCATGATTCACGAAGTGTTGTCAGCTCTTCTCGTCAGGGGGTGGAGGCAGGAAGTATGGTGTGGATGTTATGGGATATGCTGCAGAAGACGTCGCACGGCGAGTTTGAGTGCATTGACTGCCGGTGCCAACTGCGCACACAGGAGTAACGCCCGTTTTAGCTTTGAGCATTATATGAGCATGTGGCTCAGAGACACTTTGTAAAAGAAATACAGGTAGCGGTATGGCTAAAGAATATCAAAAGATATGGACAAGAAAGGATGAAGCATCGAGACCACCCCGCTATATAGGGATAGTAAAACGGAAGGTCGGTAAACTCACTGAGGAGAAGTTGGGTTTCAGCCAAGCCTTGCGCCTTTGTCAGACGCTTTCGAGCTGTCAAAGTGGAACATGCTTTGCATGCATGCGTGCCGTGCCTTCTCGTGCAAGCAAGGGTTTCTGCCCCTCGGGCACTCGCAGATGTAGTCTTCAAGGCTACCTCGGCATACCATTACGCTGAAGGGAAGATTCCTGAACGGATTTTGGAATGAATCACTCACACGTCTCCTATCTGAAAGTCAGGAAGCTGACTCGCAACAATCACTGACACCCATTTTGAGGCATCAAAGGTGCTGAACACTTCCTCGTAGGTGATGCAGCAGTCTAGTTCTGGAATTTTCCAACGACTGTCCCAATCTGTGCGGAAAGTTCTTTGATTATGCGTTGTCGCGCAGTAGGTCCTTTTCAATGATCTTGGTCATCTTTCCTGAACTTCGTCGTCCATTTGCTGGAGTCAAACAGTCTGGCCTGCAGCTGCGATAGTATTTTCTCTCTCCATCAATTTTTAGTAGACCGTTTTTTCCACCAGATCAAACTGGTTACGTACCTTGGGGTTAGATTTTCCTTAGGCAAAGCGAGTAGACTCAGAGATTGAACGAAGAGCAACCCCAACATCAAAGGAGCTGTAGACGGTACCGGAATCAGCGCTCTCCACCAGTCGTAGCTGACGATGTTAATGCTATCCAGTATGACAATGCTTACGCATCGAAAGCTTCGAGAACGTTCCACAAAATTATCACACTTGCTAACATATTTTTTTATTTTTCTTGCCTACTAGAATGAAAGGAAAGTCCCGCGACACAGTGACCGAAATTCGAATTTTCCTTCACTAAGAGACATCATCAGTCTACAACGTAATCACCATTAGTAACTAGGACTATTGCCCACCTTTACCGCTTCGCGACTCCACTCTCGTAGAACTACGGCATCTACGACGAAAAAAAAGAGGTGGACCTCCATTTCGAGTGGACGTTGATTTTCGGAATTTTTCCTTTTTGTGGGATGCAGTAGAAATCAGAGAAGGAGGAAATCAGAGGCTGCTGGTTTGGTCAATAAGCTGGGTTCGGTCGCACTCCCCGATCAAGACCATAAACTTTTGGAATAGCCTTATCACTACATGCGGTCTTCACATTGCCGAGCAGTGGAGTGAAAATGAGCGTTTCTGAATGAGTTCAAGTGTGACGTCATCCATATTCTAAAGCTGGTTAGAGTAGACTGCATTTGTCTTATCTGTGCCAGTACCGTGCGACATCGCTTCGAAGTCCTACCAGTAACAGAGTGAAATCTTTATTCCATGCACGTTGCATTTGGCGAAGCAAGCTACTTTTCCCCCTGGGAGATCCTGTGAGGGGTGTGTGCATAGTTTACGCAAGGACTCCAACACTCGCTTCCAACCACAAGATCTTACAAAAGTTCCTCCAACGTGTGCATAAAAAAACAGCCACGACTATGCTGTGCACTTTGTCAAACTGTTCCACCTCATGTGGCATCTTTCAGAGAAAATTTTCCTTACAACCGAGCTGCGGAGAAGCATGATAGACCTGATAGAGCTCTTACACTTCTCGGGTTCCTGCGGGGAACCCCACTCAAAGGGGCGGAGAGCACACATTGTACCTAACCTGTGCATGATAATTCAAAAGATGTAGCTCGTGTGAACATGCGTGACGAGCTTCATTTTGTCGTGGGAGAGGACAGATTTGCTAAACGTTCGATCTTTCCCACGGAGCATTGAAAAACTTACGAGAATTCTGACTTTATTTCGTCTCTCAACTGATCGAGATTAGGTCCTAACAGGGGCAATATCATGAATTTATACTTCTTCGAATGACCATAGTCACAAATAGGTTGTAAGTGGTCGCTGTTGTGGACCTGTTGTGAAGTGAATCTATTGTGAAGGGGAACAATAGAGGTCTGCCACAACAAGTTACAGTACCTGATCGCGCCATCGTTTCTGGAACTCGACAAGAAATCTAATCTCATTCTGAAATTGTGTTTCTTCTAAACAGTCAATCTAAATGTGTAAGCCAGCATAACTCACAGCGAGAGCGAAACCCGTGCTTTCTGAGTTTACACCTGCATTTTCCGCCTTCATTGCCATTTTCACGATTGATCCTCCTTCCAGAAGCTTATGCACCAGGTATACTGTACTCGACGTTCCGGCTACTAACGGTTCACAATTTTCGTAACTGAATTCCAGGACATACGGTCTCGAGGATGTTCTTATGCGGTCGGCGACCCCCCGGACTTTTCCTTAATGGAAGAAGCTTCGAAGGGATGCCACGTATAGATGCTTACTTCGGCTGTGTCGCGTAATTAGTGCGCTTTATATCGGTTACCGTACCACTTCTGTGGCTTTTTGAGAGGCTGTGACTTCATCGCAAAATGACTCTTCGCAAAATGATGAGAACGATTTCCGTTTTGCTCAGAAAGCTCCTAACTAGCCGCGTAGGAGATTCGCGGTCTAATAGTTTCGAAATTTGTAGGAGGCAAATTTTTATGCGCACGCATTTCTTAGTCTTCAGTGAGCCTACAGTTTGACTCAACCATAACCCGAGAGCAAATACAAAAGCTCCTTCAAAAAGTAGGCGACTTCCGAAATCTGTTCTGAAGGGTAGTTTAAATACAATTATTAGGTTGGCGGGGAAGTTCTGCCACATTTTTTTTAACCTCGAAGTACTTGTCCATTACCTGGAGAGGGGTAACCGGTAATGTGAGCACTTATGCAATAAGGAGTGGTCTTTCTATTAGTGCCACTCGCTTGACTCCTGCTTCTTCTTCTTCTGTAATATGAACAAGGATTTTATCTACCATCGGCACCGACCCCTCCAGACGCTTCCTCAAGCTTTTTCTTCCACCACCCTAACGCCAGCATGATAGCTGCAGATGCCAAAATAATGGAGCTGAATAAGGACGATGCCCTCAATTATCGGACAACCTTCCACGACGCTAATGCTGAGATGGAAGCCTACAGTTTTGATGACAAATGAGGTTTGGGTTACATGTGAACTCAGATTGAGGGAGCTGCGATCGTAGCTGCTTGCGTACGCATTGACGAGGAAGTGGCTTCTCATCTGAAGAAGCTACCTCCTCGTCAATGCGTACGCAAAGCAGCTACGAGATCTAAAGCGTACCGTCGATCAGAGGGAAAAATTTGTCCGCACAGCCCGCCCTCATCATGATAGTGCAGCGCACTCCGTCCAAAAAAGTTCGAGCCGTACCTCATGCAATAGAGCTGGATGGCTCTCCCCTTGCACTGGTGTAGCACAGACATTGCTCCTTCTAACTGCTAGTTGCCTCCCGTACTCAATCGTTATGTGGACGAGAAAACCTCCATAACCCGAGTTCAAGTCAAGATTGAGATGATGTCCAACTTTGCGTCGCGCCTCCCTGCATTGTGAAGCGATGGCATCCATGAGGTGCTCAAAAACTGGCAAGAACCCGCGGTGACATTGCTGTATAGTTTTGTTCTTACACGATAAAAAGAGAGCCTAATTTGGAAAATGTGGCAAAACTTTCCCGCCAACCTGATACAAATTTCTCTCTCGAACCCTTCTCCCGAATACAAATTTCGTATCCGTTTGACGAGAAACGTGCAGCCTGCTCCACGCTCGACAAGTGGTGGCACAGGCCATCATAAAACATCGTTCGCTAGAATCACTGGGAGCTTGTCTCCGGGGGTGGTTTAACTTGAAAAATGCGAATATTATGCCTTTCAGAACTTTCCAAGTTGTTATCATCAGCATCCAACGTTGACATCAGCCTTTCAAAACTTTCCAATTTCTCAAGGCGTTCCAAGTCCAAGAACTTGACCCACGCGCTTTGTCAGGTCGCTTCTTCAAAGGAACGTCAAAAGTGGAAGCGAAAGCTCCTATTGGGGACAAAGTAAAAACTTTCGAGTCAACTGGTCGGGCAGCATAGTGTTAGCTTCTCGCCTGCAAATCGAGACCGCTAACACTATGCCACTGTGGCACCGCCAAAGTTCGACCACCTAAAACTTGTTTGAGAGACATCCATAGCACATTTGATCCGCATATCCATAATCAGCATTTAGGACTAGTACCTGGGGTCTCCGTTGGAAGTACCGCGAATAGTTGAAACCGTTCCATTGTAATCGTCCCAGTAAGGATTAGCATAAGGAAGGATTAGATTAGCATGCCGACCACCCTCCCGCCAAAAGCCGCCCTCTCATAAATGGCCGTCTCGGCCAGCAAATGATCGCAATCGGATCAGCCGTTTTCACCTAGAACCTTCTTCAGTGCCTTACGAGGGCTGTTAGGTGAAGCATTCTATTCTTGTTGAAATAAATCCGATATGCAAAAAAACGAAATTGTCACGAGCTTCACACACCATATAGCCTCGTACATGAGCAAAAGGGAAGACGGCCGATTCTATTGTGGGCTCATGAGGTCACGCCGCCCACGACGTACCGTGCCGCGAATGACGCGACAAGTTCAGAGTTCCTCTGACGTTTGAGAAACCGTCGTTGAATTCAACGATGTCCTGTAGCTCACAGCATCATACTGAATATCACAATCCACCATCAAATCGTGTTCATCAATATCAGTCTTCAGTGATGAATTCCCTGTGATTCAGTGGTGGTTTCCTAGTCTTTCCCTCCCAATATTAGTTCCACTGGAATTCTTCGAGGATGCTTATATCCTTTATGGGCTGCTCCTAATAGTAGTTTTCCGTGACTATACAGCTGAACCGTGAAGAAAAAATTTTTTAGTGGTGAAGATGTATCGTAGTTCTTGCAACGTCTACGAATGGAAGCGATTGCGTGTGGTGAAACAGGGCGGGTAGATCAACGCTCTCATCCCCAAAAGAATATCAATATATTTCACCTTTCTACGATGCTAGCTACATCTGGAACTCAAACTATCAGTGGCGAGGCGTCGCTTGTCCGCTCGCGTGGTGACCGAGCTGAGCGCACGACTGGATCGCCACACACCCATACTTCTCTGACTTGAGACACCCTAAGATGAAGCATGAAAACAACGCTGATGTACAAATCCCTTTGCAGCGCTTTCCTTGCAGTGATGTAAACAGGGCACTTTTTGGAAACTCATCCTCTTTTCCATTTTGCGAGCATTTTTGCGAACAAGCTGCCTACCTCGCCTTCTTTTTGCTTCTTATAATCACTTTCCCTGTTTGCTCTTCCTCTTCGGCGTCCTCTAACACGAGCTCTTTGTTTTCGTTTAGCGACACATCGCTTTTCACTTTCTGAAAAGTGACAGTTGTTGAAGTCAAATGTCGCTACAGTATCCAATACGTAAAAGCGCTGAGTGGAGTTGCGCGTGCTGCCTGACCACTCACTGAAGTAGTTATAAGCAGATTTTGTCTGCAACTTTCTGATAGCTCTTTCTCATGGCATTAGTTTTGACTAGTTGACGGGTGTACTGGCTACTGGAGAAGCAAAGTGTGGAAAGCTGTTCTCAAGCGGGAACCAGAGACAAAGGACGAGGGGACAGAAACATAACGAGACGACAGACACAAACAAATGTCGACCAGAGTGAGCTAGCATGGTTTATTAAGCTTAGGCCATAACTCCCTCACTGTTCAATTTCGAGTAGCGAACGGGGTGCAATATTTGAGTTGGGGAACCAGTTGTCTCACACGCAAATTCCTATTTCGGCTGCTGGCTGGCGCTAAGCGCCTCTAAGGAGAACCACAAGTACACGGACTGAATCATCCTGGAACTTTCAAAAACTCTCCGAGAGCAATAGTTAGCAAAGTGGATGAGATTTTCGACACTTCGCTTGCTCAATTCTTACCTACCAGATTGGCTGACGCGCGCTACTGCGCGCATGGTTCAGTCTGTGGTCCTGATCAATGACAGGATTTCTGTGCTGACCCCTAACACTTGGCCTGATTCCCATGTTTCAAAATTCGGCCCATTTCATCATATTTCCATATTTCTCCTCTTTATGAGCAATTGCCAATGTGCTTATCAGATTTCTAAAAAACAGATCATCAGGCGGCAATAAAACGGCTTAGCGGTCGAAAGGTAACAATACCGAGATCATAGTGGAATGTGCTTACATCAAGATACTTCTTTTGAACGTCTGTCTGCTGGTGGTCCTTATCATTCCCCACTGGCGAACAATTTCAAGCCTCGCAAGCGGAGTAAAGCTGCGAACAGATACTGACCCTTGTCGTACCTTATGTCGCAACTTATCTCCCACCACCAGGGTACAGCATGGGGATGTGTCAAATGGCGGTGTGGGTACGACCCCCCCCCCTCCTGCTCTAACTGACAACCAGATGCATGTTCACCACAAATGGCTTCCTGAAATGGAATCTGGATTCTCGAAAGGCGCACTCTGCTCTAAAATACAGGAAATAAAAGGCTGTTTCAGCCTCATGCAATATGAGGCTGAACAACAGCCTCGCATTACCTACAATTTTGTCTTAGGATTCAAAATAAAACTCCTCGTTCGATAACCATCACATATGTATAACTCGTATGACATGCAACTTGTAACAAGAAACACAATTGAAATAGCGGCTAATGGTGATCATTGATAGGCTGAATTGGTGAAAAAATAGCCCCAAGGTGAGCGTGTCAGGGCCCAGATGTGCATTCAATGAATGGTGACGGGGAAATAATGAAAACATGCACGACACAACAAAGCGAAACATGGAAAATACAAAAAATGCAGAGCTAAATGAAAAAAGGATAACCAGGCCGGCAGTAAATCGTTCCATACTTGGCTATTATCGATCAGGCTGCAGGGCGCAAGGCTGCGACCGCTTTCTTTGGAAAAACGTCATTGGAGCGCGGTTGTTGGACTTGCCAACGTCCTGGGGTCTGTTCGGGGGGTTATATCTTTTTTAGGTGCGGAGCTTTTGAGGAATGGTGAGCAGCATGCAACGGCAAAGTTTCTACTATTGTGTATTCTACCTAGCTGCAAACTGAACAATCCCCGTTGGTGAAATATTCCGGATGGGTCACGGTTCGGCCAGGGGTAAATCGCGAGCTGGTTTCCATGATTCACACAAGGACTGCTTCGTTCAAACGCAATTTCATCAGGACTGAAGTCGTCTTGAAACCCCTCCATCTTTTCTCTTTCCAATAAGCTTTACAGTTTTTCTGAAGACCCACTAGTTCAGGAGATATTTTAGATGGGTCACAGATGCGCCACCCTCTGACCCACCCGAAAAATTGACTCCTTATGTGCCATTGTGAGGATACACCTTCGGAAACTTCAGTGTGCCTTCAAAACACATATTTCCCTTCAAATGAGTGAAAGAGAAGCTCGGCTATCTCTAATCGATTTGGTCCGTGCACCGTGCATTACGGTTTGTTTAGGGTTTCTAAAGGACAACACGCACGAATCTGTTTGAGACGTATTATTTAGTCATCTACGTACTTACGAGTTCATGCTATAAACTGACACTTATTTATTTATTTATTTATTCTTGCTATATTGCTAATAAATCTTTTATTATTTTGTATTCCTATTTACATCCGGGTCTTCTGAAGCTTTCCGTCCGTTCCATTACCCTTAGCAATGACACCTTTGTACTGTTTGATGCCTAGCGAGCCTACTTTTGCGATACTCCCCACGTCCCCCGCGGCCAAGTACGAACCCATTCTTGGGGATTTCCCATGAAAAGAGGGCTGTTAAACGTAGCATTTAAAGCTGTAAAGAATACATAATAAACTTCATTTTTTAAACATCTTGACTTCCATAGCTCCACTCCTGTCATGAGCAATGTCATGATGCTATTGCTTTCACCCGCCCTCGCTGGAAAGGCATGCAGCGGGCGAATCGAAGGTGGGAACGCCCATATCATCGGGCAGAGTCGTACAGCCGGGGGAGATGTCAGGCAGCATGTTGGGCACCGATCGAGGATCCCCACGTGAGACCGGACACGGTCTAGCATAACTGCTTGAATCGGCGGACCCACCTGAGTCGGTAGAAGGGACTTAAACGGTCATGGAATCCAAGCTAATGCTCAGGGAGTCAAGAAATGCTAGTCAAATCTAGTCAAGAAACATTAGTCAACCTAGTCAAGAAATATCAGTCAAAGCTAGTCAAGAAATACCAAACTCAAAGGATGTCAAATGAATGGTCAAATTTTGTAGTTGAAATGTTAACTTTAACTTGAGTTTAATTCGATTGTAAGTATGAAATAAATATATAACTTTACGTTATTGCGTGTAATGTAAAAGAGAATACAAGAAAAGTAAAGTGTTAGAACCACCAACCCACATCTGAGGAGTGATGCCCTCAGAACAACTCCCACTATCAACTGAAATGTCGAACCATTGCTCGGCTCTGAGTGACCCTTGAGATTACGACCCCCCCCCTATGGGTTTCGCACAACGATGCTGTACCCTGCCCACCACCAATGTACCCTAACCACCTCTGAATTGCTTACTGGAAGAAGTTCCCCAGTGTGCTACAACTCGTGCATTGAATTTTGTGGTTTCCTCCCTGAAGTGGCCCCTATAGTACCTTTTCAGCTGTTGTTACGCCCTGCCACCCACCAATAATGTTCACATCCTGCCCCCCCCCCTCTATCTTACTAACTGGAACCAACGTCCGTCGTTGCTGTGGCCGGCGTTATGAATTAGGTGACTAACCCCTTCTAAGGCTCCTCGTGGTATCTTATCAGCTGTTATCACTGCCTGCCACCCACCAATAATGTTCCCATCCTGCCCCCTATCTTACTACTTGGATCCAACGTCCCGTCGTTGCTCTGGCCGGTGTTATGAATAGGTGACCCACTCCTTCTAAGGCTCCTTATGGTATCTTATCAGCTGTTATCACTTCCTGCCACCCACCAATAATGTTCCCATCCTGCCCCTCTTTCACTTCTTGGAACCAACGCTCTAGCCTTGCTGTGACGCGCGTTATAAATTTGCTGACCAAACATCACAAACACACCAACAGACAAACTTAGCGGATATAGTAGGATTCAGTAGACGTTTAATAAAAAGTATAATCATCTAACCACGGGAACAGCTTTGCCGTAAATGTATAGCTTTGCCACCGAAAGTGCAAATGTTTAGTTACGAATGTTTCTTCCCCACCTCTGCGGCCAAGCTCCGGAGCAGCACCTCGCAGGTGTATGGTCGGAAGGACCACGAGACGTCGCGTGCACGGCCATGCAAATACCGTATGCTCGAGTGGAGTGCAATTGTGCGATAGCTCACAATGATCTTTGTTCGATGATTTACCATGTTGTGCTCGCTTGATATTATGATGTTATTGTGCTCTCTTTTTATTACAGTACGTTACTATTATAGTTTGTAACATTGCAATTTGTCGGGGGCGGCGAGCGCAAAGAAGCCCCCGCACACAAAAAAAAACATTTACAAGTAAGTTTTCGAACTCTAACAAAGGCTGTGGAAATGTAAAACGTACTCTTTGAACTGATCTGCTTCTAACTGCGTTCAAGTTGCTTTGTTCGTCTTTTCAACTTTTTGTTGATCTTACGAAATACTCGAACCCACTAATAAAGTACTATAATTATAAGTGAGCACAATAGCATCATAATTTCAGGCGAGCATAACATGCTGAACCGCTGAAGGAACGATATTGCGCTAAATTACAAGCATACAGCATTTGCACTGCTGCGCACGTGACGTCGCGTGGTCCAAACGGCCGTCTCCCTCCACGCAGGTTTCGACTCTGACTACCTGCTTCTACGCGGGCAACTCCCAAAACAGTAAGCATCACCATTTCCAAGAACCGAGGTATAATATTTCGAGAGTGGCCCTGAGCTTAGGTTGAGAATGGTTTGGGCTTTTGGAAATGAAGTTGCTAATGCCGTGTCTAACAATAACTGTCTACTCCATTACCCTCGAGCAGCACTACGATGGGCTCTAAGCCCATACTGCTGGGCACCTTTATCTATGGCTGCTTGGCACCTAGAGTATGGTTGAATTCCTGGTCTCGCAGTATTTTTGATGAGACAGTCGAGCATTTATCTCACAGTTCAATCAGTAACGCGCCTGGCCCCAATACAGTACCGAATTTTTCGAGCGTCCTCCCTGCACTGGCTTTTATATTCGTGACCTAGTGACCCTCGTGACCATAACCTAATGCATGTGTGTTGATGTAAGTATAGCGTTGTTCGCTGCGGATAAAGGGCGTGTCAGGCGGATGGGTTTGGCACCGCGCTAGTCCATCCCCCACCAGCTATCGAAATGAGCAAGCGATGATACTGTATCATATCGTTCGCATCAGCCGTTTTCCACCTATGTCACCAACCCACTTCAACAGCTGCTAGAGCACGGGTCTCGCTCCGCGCCGAACCCATTTCCCCTGATACACCCTTGTTTACAATGACCAGACTACATTTGGAATTCCAGCTGGTTGTTACCTCATGGTCGGCTTTTTAAACTTCTGCTCAGAGGCCTATTTCAATTCCTAATGTATCACACGCATTTGGTGACAATTTAGTCGGATTGAAAGAAACTAACGCATGA
>MU930792.1:906-10984 GCA_036418165.1 Cooperia oncophora
ATGTCAACTTTTCCTTAGTTTCCTCTTGAAAACCAAGGTACTTGACGCCTTCTGCAGCTCTGATGGCAGCGACTGAAGCCACCTTGCTCCACGGAAAAAAAGTGAATTGAAAACTTTGGATCGCTGAGTCCTGCCTAAGTTAGGACATTGTAATGACAGTGAAGAATACGTTCCTACACTTGGTCTAAAAGTCCAATACTTACTGGGCGTCAATCTTAAATCTCCTTTCAGTAACTTAAAGCAGAACAAAATATCATTGAACACTCGTCTATATAGTAATGACTTAAGGTTGAAAAGCTTGAGGCGTTCCTTATAGCTGGGTAAACCTCGCGGATATGTCGGGTTGGGATGAATCAACCAATGATTATGCCTTGGCCGTGTTGCGAGAATAGATGCATATGTTGATCCTCCGACTTTTGTGCGGCTTCGAACGCATCACATGACGTTTGCTGTTATTCCTGAAGAAGACATGAAATGACGCACCGTTTGGCTGCTTTATGGGGCTCTACCCTAGAGGCACTTGGGATTAGTCGATAAAGGCAGTGGGTGCAAATTGATTTCCCTACACAAAACAGAAGTAGAGGCACCACTTCGTGCTGCAGTGGAGCTACAACGGAATGAGATGGCCGAAAACACCCAGAAAGTGTCAGGAGTAGGAGTGTGACTGTTGAAGCCGTTCTCAGCCTTTTTGTTGAAACGCGTATGCGACAAAAAGTGGTAGAAAACGAGTAATACGAAGGATATAATACAGTAATGTCACTTGCCCGCTTCAACAACTGGTGCAGAACGACTTTGCGGTCCAAACCGCAGCCACGACTGGCACCGCCTCACCGGTCCCGCAGTGATGAGGATTGTAACTTCTTGGCAGTCCTAAAAAAGAGAAAATATTGAAAATATCAAAATTTTGCAAGACCCGGAGTGGTGTGACTAAAAGCGAGCTCAGTTGTGGCCAATGCATAGATGCCTATCCAGAGACATCGCCTTTGTGGACGAATGGCGTGAAAAAAAAAAACTGGAAGAAGCTCCGAAAAAACACTCCTAAAAATGGGCAGGGTCCCCGTTCCTGTGGGCCGTATATTGAGTCTTTCCATTTTAGTGTGCGCGAAACGCGCGAACTAGCAAAATGTGCAAAAGAATAGTCAGCAGAACAGGTCCTATTTAGCAGCGCTGTGTAAAACTTAGGGACGAACTTTCGATCACTGTGGCCTCTGCAGACAACGATAGCTGCTATGAAATTCAGATCATGTAGATTTGACCATTTTTATCCATCGTCGATGTCGATTTACACATAAGTCTTGGATGATTTTCCCTGTACTGTACAAAAGAAGTACACGGATCCTAATAGGGTGTGTGATCACCACGGACAGCAATACATGCTCTGCACCGCGATCCCATACTCTCCACGAGGTTGGTAATGAGTTCCTGGGGCAGGGCATTCCACTCCTCAATCAGTGCATTTGACAACTGCTGGTCGTGCCTGGCAATGCGTCTACCCAGTGCATCCCACACGTGCTCGATGGGATTTAGGTCGGGGGAACGGGCGGGCCACTCCATTCGGATATCCTCTCGTTCTAGAAGCTCCTCCACCTGTGCTGTTCGATGCGGTCGCGCATTGTCATCCATGAAAATGAAGTCAGGGCCGATTGCAGCTCTGAAAAGACGGACATGATGTAGGAGAACCTCGTCGCAGTAACGCTGACTGGTGAGGGTTCCATGCTCAAAAATCTGGAGGTCAGTACGGCCATGCAACATGATGCCTCCCCATAAATAACAACGTGACCACCAGTAGATCACAATTCGACAATGTTCCTGGGAGGAGATGCGTGTTCGCCACACTCGCCATATTGAGAGGGGTCGCGTCCAGAATCACTGCTCAGACTGAACCTGCTCTCATCCGAAAAGAGCACACGGCTCCATTCCTCATCGGCCCATTCGCCATGCTCCTGGCACCACCGTAAGGATCTCGGCCGATGCGCGATGTCAAAAGCGAACCGCAAGCGTAACGGTCGTCGGGCGAAGAGACCACCACCGTCTTGCCACTGTAGTGCGTGAGATGGCTTGCCCTAGAGTCCTGTTAAACGTCGTTGCAATAGCCGAAGCCGACTGACGAGGATCTCTTCTTGCCTGCTGCACAATGTAGCGGTCGTCCCTTGGTGTAGTTGTCCTTGGTCGGCCACCTCCTCGTCTTCGGGCAGCAGTACCCAAAGGTTCGGAACGCTCTCCATGCACGTGAAACAACGCTGTGAGCGATACCGAACTCCTGGGCTACACTCGTCATGGTTCGACCTTCTTCGAGTTTCCCTATGATCCTTCCTCGAGTGAAGTCATCCAGATGCTCTCTTCGGGACATGATGTATCGAAGGATACTACCACAGTTCTTTGCAGCTACTCGTTGATTGAGAAAAAAATTTTTTTATACCCATAGACTGCCTCGATTTGCGCGGTCGGCCATATTTGGCACTTTATTCAAGCTCTTCTTCCACCGAGAAAAGTCTAGCTTCCTGTGCATATCCCTTAGGCGAGTGGCAACATGCTCCCACACTTTCATTTAACTGACTTCATCCCCGGCAGTCATTAGTGTTTTATGTTCTTATCCAATCTCGATCCCTAAGTTTTGCACACGACAGTGTACTATAAAAGTGACGTGGCGTTGAGGCGAGACCTGCAGACGTATAGTCTTATCCGGCACATTGATTAGGCAAGCCAAGGAATCATAATTGCGCTGGGCGGTCGCGGACGCCGGCTGTGGGCGCTTCACGACGGCAGTCGGAATCAAGCTATTTCCAGCCTATTTAGCCGTTTTCCCTCTAATTTTCCACTGTTTTTGGCTGCTTTTCTTGAGGTTAGTTGTTCCTTGTCTTCACAAGGTAAATTATGATTGAGATTTCTCTAATAATTGCGAACAATTGAACAAATACCTAAAAAATCACGGAAAAGCCTTTTGTACGAAAGCAAAAAAAAGACAGATTGCACGTAAATACCACATCATAAAGGCAATAAGCCACATACTCACCTGGAAAAAAAAATAGAAAATGGCAGTGAAACAAGAGAAAACGGCCAAAGGGGCTGGAAACAGTTGATCGCCGCTGTCGTGACGAGCCGCAGCAGCGTCGCGACCAGGCCGCCCAATCAACTGCCCGGATGAGATTGCAGCTAATGTGCTCCACTAATCCGACTGTAAGGCATGTCTTCGATTATTTTCGGACGAATTACCTGGTAATATTGCAAATTGTCAGATTTCCTAATGAAAAGTACTATATATCTGCAGTATCATGCGTTGATTTTGAACCGAAACATCTTTTTCTGTGATTGAACCGTTATGTAAACAGTTAAAGATCAAATTCCAGGACGCGTTGCATATTCCGGACGGCTGGAGGAAGCAACAAGGAGGGCAATACAAATGGAGCGATTGCAAGTACGTACTTTTCACTTCCCAGCTCTTTGATTTACTCAAAAGCCGTTTCAGATTGCTAGAAATTTTGTGCTAGGTTAGTCCAAAGAAAGATGTTTCAGTGTGTGACTTTGAAACTTGTGTAGAACGTGAATTCGTCGTAAAGGTCCAACAAGTGTACAGCCATTGTTCGCTGCGGACGACTGGGCGTGTCATGGGAGGAGTGTGGGTTTGGCACGACACCAGCCCGTTTCTTGTCCTTTCACCTTTCGGCAAGCGACAATACTGAATCAGTTTATTCGTATCAGTTGTCCATCACTAGTTGTCGCTTACCCGCTTCAACAACTGGCGGAGAACGGACTGGCGCTGCGGCAAACCTAGCCTCTCTACCCGCCGACTTCATCTGCAGCGAACAAGACTGCGTATTTTGGGGTTATCATCTTTCTTTTCAAGAAATGTCGCTCGTCTACCATGCTCAAACCTGGAAAACTGGATCTCATCTTTCCTCTAGCCGTTTTAACTTTTTCCAGCGATGCGCTTTACGACCAATACCAAATCACATACAATACAACAAACGAGTTCTTCCAATATGTTGTGCAGAACGTAAGGGTAAGTTTCCATCTAATTATGCTCATGCAGAGATGGATTAGTGACAACTGGCGTAGATTACACGAAATCTGAGGTCGACTTTCTGAGCAGCTCCCCCCCCCTGAGCCAGCTTAACCTTCCACCATGAAGGGTCAATCGGTGGCAGACTCATTTGTAAGAATCATCACACTAGGCTGTTTAAAGTCATTGTTTATAAGCCTTTGCTATGAAGTTTGACTATTTTTATTCTGATAAGTCACGAATTATTAGGTTGTCGCATAATAAGTTCTTATACACGTGTTTGATCCTCTCCTATTTCGTTCGCATGGATGTTCATCACGTGTGCCTGACGTGTACATTATACTCTTTCATTACACTAGCTATCACTCACCGAGCTTGCATTTGCAGTACACAATGTCGCACAATTTGCACTGTGACAAAACGTACCTGCGCCACTGTTTGGTTTTGCTCCACGATTTCGGCTGGAATGCAAAGGAAGCCCATACCAAGCTGGTGGATACATACGGTGAGGACGTCATCTCTTACATGACATGCAAGAATTGGTTCGCCAAATTCAAGAAAGGAGACTTTTCTCTCGAAGATGCTCCGAGGTCGGGTCGGAGTTGGATTTGAAAGTAGTTCCTTGGAGATGGGAAGTGGGTCCTCTACGATAACCCTGTGAGGAAGCGGCAGTAGGTCGACAAGGAGAACAGCCAGAAGCCACTGTGCCAAAGGCCGACCTTCACCCCAAAAAGGTTCTCCTGTCCTGTTGGTGGTCCAGAAGAGGCATGGAGTACTGGGAGCTGCTGGAGAAGGGACAGACGATTGACGCTTCCACATACGTGACCCAGCTGCGGAAATTGAAAGATCACGTCGACCGTACTCGTGGAAGGAATGCGGAAATCTACTTCCACCATGACAACGCCCGACCTCACACTGCAAAGGCGACCCAGGCCGAGCTGGAGAAGTACGGATGGCTGATGGTCGCCCACCCTCCCTACAGCCCTGACCTCGCTCCTTCTGACTACTGGCTGTTCAGCCACCTGCAGCGCTATCTGGACGGAAAAAAGTTCGAAACAAAGGATCAGGTCAGAAAGGCGCTCGACGACTTCTTCAAGTCCCAGCCTCCGTCGTTCTGGAAGATGGAATCGACAGCCCCTGCCTTTTAGCGCTGGCGTTCGAGTAGTGATGGTGATGGTGGCATATTCTAATCTTCCAAGCTTGGTTCGTTTTTTTAGAGATATTTAACAACAAAAAAGTCGTGTATAAGAACTTATGCGACAACCTTAATAGTTGCTATTGGTAAATAGCTAATTTGGCACAATAGAATAAAAATGGCGAGAACATCACCTGTGCTCGCAAAGGCCTATTAGTATAAGCTGAAACTCATCGGAGCTGAATGCGTAGCGTATCCCAATAAGCTTGACCAACGCAGAAAACCCTAAGAGTTCAACCATCCTGCTACCTATTACTGCGAGCCCATGTGTTAATGTCATTACAATGCCTGGGACAAGAAGGGATAGTGTAATTAATAATAAGTCGGGCGGCGCAGTTTGGTCGACGAGGGGGCATTTTGCACTTTTGCTACCTCCCAACGACGTGTCGGCCTGTCTAGACAGCCTCTTCTCGAGTTGACAGGTTTTAACAAGATGACTTGACTACCTTGTTCCAGCTGCACAAGTGTTCACAGGTTTCGCCAGTGTAAGACATGTAAACTGGAACTGAGGAAGCAATGATAGTACAAAATGCCCGCCCGTGACACCACGCGACCACCAAGTCGGGCTTTTAGTATGGCGTGACAGCTGGACCGCGAGTAAAAAAAATGGGCGCAGAACCTATCAAATACTTTTATCCTCTTCAAAGCTATTATGTGCCTTATGTTAGCTGTTGAAGGCAGTTGACACTAATTGGTATCGCATGAAACATAGAGGGCCCTATATAGAGGAGTAAAATGGCGAAAACAACCGAAGTGGAGATCGGGCAAAAGCATGCGAAAAAAAGCCGCTTCTTTTCTTAAGTGGGTGCAAAAGCTGATTTGGACGATTCCGTAGACATGCGTGACGATACATACGGCTACGGCACCTTTCCGCATCTATATCCCTGCAGTACCGCGGCCCTCTCAGTATCATCCTTTGGTTTTCTTTATATTTTACTGTGCAATTGAACGGCAAATACGAGCACAAGGTAGCGGCTTGTCCATTTGTGAGCGGAGCGTGCGTAGTGGACGTTCGGTGCGTATGGAGTAGCTGATAGAGGACCTTATAAGGATACCTTTGGCTAATGTTTGCTCTTTTGTATTGTATTTTTTTAATTTACCGCTTTTAGACGCCAAACTTTCGGTTCTTGATCTACAATGGAGACGTAGACACAGCTTGTAATTACCTCGGAGATTCGTGGTTCATAAGAGATGTAGCAAAGGAAAACAATTTAACGGTGAGTTTCGAATCGTGGCTTTCGAAGAACATGCTGAAGGGACTATGTCACCTGAAAGAATACTTTCAGCCGGGAGACCGAATCCCCTGGTTCTTCAGCGAAAACAACCAACTGGCTGGTTTCGCACAGCGCTACTCAGGTCAAGGAGGCCAAGGAATCGGCATATCCATCGATGTCCTAACTGTCAAGGTCCCTTCTGTTCTAATGCAACCCATATTTTGTTCTTTATAGAAAATCCTGCCTGTCAAGGCACCATCTATAAATTCAGGGTGCTGGACATATGGTACCAAACGACAAGACGCTGCCCATCAGTACAAATGATCACGAACTTCATGTTTCCCGGTTCAACCGGAGTCAACTACACTTCCAAGGCTCACACAAATCCACAGCCCGACGTGAGAACACATAGCATTTCCGAAAGTTTATCGTTACTAATTTCGTCCCTTACAGGTATCTCCAATGAAAGCAGCATCTGCTTTGACCCTGCTTTCTGTGATTATGTCTTTAGTTGTCACCAATCAATAACAAAAAAGACACATAGTGTACATATAAGTATATAATAAAGCTTTTCGAAGTCCACTAAGCAATGACATTCACATTCTTGCCTTTTTGTACAATATTTCAACAACAATAACTGCAATATAATCAACATCAGAAGAAACGAAGATTACTGATATTTTGCCTGGCGAACGTTGAAGTCGGTATAGCACGATGAAGAACCGTCCCTCTACTGCTAACTAGCAGCAGTTGCAGAAGGAGATGGCGGTATGGAAGCCGAAGAGATCTTCCGTTGTCTCGCCAAACGTCGTTCTGAAGATGAAAATAGTGGTTTCTGGAAGTGTGGAAACATGGAAACTATGGTACCAGCAATAATCTCTATATACTAGAGCCATGAAGCTTTTAGGAGAGCTGAAAATGGGAGATGATGCGCCACTCCAGTATAGTTACAGGGCATATCGCAGGGCTGTGAGGAGTGTTGCGGGGAAGTAATTCAGTGCTGCCTCTCATGCATCATACAATACTCATCCCTGGGATGGAGAGGACGTGGCTGCATACTCGATCGTACTGGCAGTTGCGCTTTCGGTGGGATATTGCCGTCTCGGGATGATTGTTATGTCTTTGTGCAGCGAAGACAGGATGACAGTTGTTCCAGGTAGAAGTATCGGATGTCAAGAAATGGAAAGCAGATGGGGTTGAAGTGCTCGTTTCGCCAAGTTCGTAAGAAAAACGCAGCCACGCTCTCTCCAACTCCGGGATAAGAGGGCGCATCTCTTTCATTCGGATCTTTCGCAGCTACGCTTTGAATGGATGAGTGTTTGGGCCGTATCACCCTTGTCGGAAGTCTGTAGAGTGCCACTCCCTGATGAAGAAAGTCCAGTACCACATTTGAGCTTTGGTAAAGAGCAAGCGCTTGTGCTTCCTCACTCTATTCTCCATATCCTGGATATAAGAAGGGTGGTTCATTTAAACGTGGCGGCGGCTGTGTTATCGACAGGATACTGCCCTTTTGGGGCAATCGTAATCCTGTCCTTGTCCAGCGTAAGGCCGAATCACAGTTGTCTAAAATGGAAATATTCCACTGAAACCGAATCCCACCATTTTCCCGTGTGCCATTTCGAAATGAAACCTGCAGGTGCACCTATCTCAACGGCGTGTCCTACCCATTTTGCGGTGGAGCGGATCTTCCCTCCAAAAGGCGAAAAAACTGGCCTTTAGGTCGCTTCAATAAAAGTTGCACCCCTTCCTAGAAGCGCACACAGAAGTCTAGCGAAAATTGCCGTTTATCTGCCCAGGTTGCAAGAAAACAGTAGATGGAGCCTCTCCTTTTGGTGTGGAGTACAAACAAGTCGGTGGAGCAGAAGACGAAAAAGAAAGGTTAGAAATAAAGCTGTCGTAGGAATCTAGTGGTAAGCGCACTATTTGTGATGGCGAAAATCGTTTCGTCAAGTGGCATCGGACACGATAAAAACCAGAAAAAAAACTATTATATATGGGCCAAGTCAAAGTTTCAAGGGAAAAGTTGAGAAATGAAGAGGATCAGATAGGATATGAAACAAGAAATAGTTTGTAGGAAATGACACCTACTTGCATACTAGGACGAACGGTGCTCTCTTTGGAGGCAGTGCAAGAGCTCCTGTTGGGACGTCGGAAGCAGAAAAATCTCAAGATGCTATTGAGGAGTCCATGAAAACATCCGAATAACGTGAATTCAGCTGCAAATTCCACATCTTCGAAATACTGTAGACTTTTAGAAAAAGAAGAAAAGAACTAACGTTGCCGCTGCTTGCTTTTCGCTCTGAAAAAGACCATAGTATAGAGTGATATCGACTAATAATGGGTCGATAATTAAATCTCGACGCAGCCACTTGTGAGTTGTGACGGGTCAAGTGGATATCCTTAGGCGCCACTTAAGCGCTATCTACCGACTATCCACTTTTCAACAGTGACAAAAGCTTTGTCAGTAACATAATGGAAAGTCCTCACTTCTTCCCAAAAATTCGACTCGTAAAGTAGCATGAATGAGATGAAGACAAAAGGAAAGGAATTGAGAAGGGGCGTTCTACGGAAAGAGTGGTAAAACATATCTTACTGCTCTAGTAGCCTGACAGGAATTCAATGCACATTCTCCCATGTTTCACAGGTTTTCGATTCCATTTAGAAACGATTTTCAGTTGCATCAGTAACTAATCTTGCACAGTAACAACTACGTTTTCATCGGCTACGCCTCTTGCTCCCGTAGTGATTCTTTGAAGGCCCAATTCTCAAAAACACCTGGAGCCAGGCCTGGAGTACATGGTGGGTGTTTTAGCGCCTGGAATTCCAACTCCTCTGTTGTGAAAACTATCCGCTTTCCTTGGTGCAGACCTACATCTTATCCACGAATGTCGTCATCAAGCACATTGCAGGGGATTATTTCGATAGGCCTCGCCATTTTTACTTCCTTCCATTTCCTCGTAACAAATGGGGTGCGGGCTACTTACTTTACCTAGGTCATTCTTAGCATGTGACAAAGATGTAGCAGGCCTTTCCCTGATGAGCAAGTAGGCCTGTCCCAGATAAGGATTAGTCGGTTAAATTTTGTCCCTACATTCAAAGGGCTCGTCTCTTTTCGCGCAGTGCACCTCAGCGGCAATAGGCGCCGAATTAGCGCTCATACTTTGCGACACTTTCGACAAGAAGAATCGCAGAACAAGAGGGTTTTTCATCGTGCTCTAAGTAATTCTGCCGATAGCAACCGCAATTCCTTTCTTACAGCAGTTTTTTGAAGTCCTCCTTTGAACTTTCAAAAGGCGAAGCCTGCGATCATTCACCATCAAAGATAGTGGATTAGGAATTTCGCATATAGACTACAAGGTTCTGAGTGACTCGACAGTGAAGAAAAAAAGAAAAGAGCATGCTAATTGCCCTAGGTAGCCCCCATATCGATCCCAGTTTGTACGAACCCAACTAACTCCATCTTCAACACCATGCCCTCATGTGCGCAGGTAATTCCCCAATAAGTACTCTACGACTGTACAAGTAACGATTTTCTGCTTTTTCATTCTGCAGATTCGTTTTTTACCAAAAGGAGGGCCCTGAAGGTCTAGGGCCGCCGTCTGGAGGTGGAGTCACTGGAGAAAAAAAAGCGTCACTGAACCTATATTGCGCTATAGCGGCCCCCTCCCT